>APFE030760859.1:26015-51601 GCA_000404065.3 Pinus taeda | reverse complement strand
AATAATTATATTTAGTTATAAATATTAACGATTTACTAACGTATATTTACCTTATTTATCTATTTTCTAGGAATAATCATAAATAAAAAATATAGCAAGAATAATTATTATATTTCTGGGTCATAATGTTGAAATTAGCCGTTATCATTCTAGATGTTGGAGTCTCTTCCCATACTATTTAACTAGCTAAGCTGGATCGGTTCTTCAACTTGTCCTGATGATGAACCACACTGGTTGGTTCGAAACGCGTCGACAAAAGATTGATTATGTGATTTCGCCGAAGATTCTCTAAACAATGTTTAAATTTTATTTTATATGTTACACTATATATGTATATATGATCAAATAAACTTTTAACCATAAAAATCTAATTTTTTCATGATATATACATATTTTTTTTAAATGATATATAAAATATACCTAATCTACTTTGGTAGTCTTCTGGGAGATCTAGAAAGGTCGAAATCAATTGATTTTTGGATCCAATAGATGGGGAGAAAATGTAATCTGTGAATTCATATAGCAGTGGGTTATATCATATCAGAAAGACAGCACCAAGTAAAAAAGGAAGGCAGAAAAGGGGAGGGTACAGATCACCAATTACCCAGCGGGGTTTTTTGATGGGGCAGCGCAAGGAGGGAGATGTGAGTGTGGAATTTGGATAAAGCTATCATAAGTACAAGAGTTCTGGATTCACTGAAATGTGGGAGAGGGTACAAGTATGAAAGCAGAAGCAATAGCTTTATGGGGATTACTATGGTTTATCAAATTTATGGATATCCCACAAATGCAAATTTATGGAGATTCCAAATGTATGATTGATCATGTTATGGGGAAGAATAACATCCAACAAAATTCACTACAAGGTTGGCTGAGACGTATACAAAGCCTATGGAATACTCTTCATCAACCTTCCATTCAACACATTAGCAGGGCACACAATAAGATCGCAGATGAAATTTCAAAGAAAGGATTACTAGCCACAAAAGAAGGTATCCATATCCTGATAAAAACGGGATCAGATGTGACAGAAGTAGATAACGTCAAGCTTCCGGGATAGACTACTGAAGATCAACACAAAAAGAAGAACATCAACACAGATAAGTACCTTGAAAATATTTGTATCTTTTTCGTAAAAGTTTTGTACAAATTTTGTATATGGTCTTGTATAGAAAAGACAAAAGAAATATTACTTCAATATAGCTATATGTAGAACATGTCAATGATCTGAGATGCATTTTAGTCTTCTAAATTCTCATTGTGTGAATCTGAGAAATATGGTGGAAGAGGCAGAGAAAATATAGATTCGAAGTCTCTAGTATATATTAGCATATAGCTTTAGATGTTTGTATGCCGAGTATTTACAATTCCCTATAGTCATAATCTGGATACCATCAAATTTATGAGAATGATCTATCCATCATATATATGCACTGTTTTAACCATCATATAAAATAGACAGTGTTTCCCACTAAAAAATAAAAAATAAATAAATAAATAAATAATAATAAATAATAGTGCTATAACACGTATTATTGGTAACTTTACGAATATCATATAATGCCAATGGACACTCCCAGAGTGGTGCAGGATTGCTAGCAGGAACCAACAAGATGAGAGTTTAACGTTCAGCCACTTTGATTGATCTAGATCTTTATGGTCATTATTAAAGCAACCATTTATTAAATTTGGTTTATGAAAGGGAGTCCTTTGGATAATGTGGTTTTTTTTATGGATATAAATTTTAAAAGTAATTAAGATGATGTATGTTTAAGAGGTATTATTTGAAATTTTATTTAATTTGATTGTAGATTTCGGAATATTTTAAGTTATTTTATGAATATTAAGTAATAAAGATGATATATGCATACTCAAGATGTTTAGGAAATTTTATTTAATTTAATTGTAGATTTTGAAATATTTTGAAATTTTGATAAATAGAATGAAATCAAACAAATAAATTTACAAATATCGTTATATTTTCAAAAAATATGAAAACTACCATCAACATAAAAATAACAAGTATAATATACTATATTTTCCTGCCTGGACTATAAAAATTTGTTTTAATGAATATGAGCAAGGTGGGGCAATTTTTTGAATAATATACCTCCCACATTCAAATATGTGTAGATGTAACATCATGTTTTAACATTTCAATATGGGATTCTAAAATAGATTAATTTCCAATGGGCAGTCTATCACTAACTGGATTTACAACCATTGTTGAAAATTGACTTTGGAAGGTTGTTCAAGATAGCTAAAGTCTCGCTTTACAACTATCAGCTCCAAGATGTGACTGTACTAGGTTTCATGGCCTGCATGCCATCATCATCCACCTAGTGCGCATGCCTAAAAAACAACCTATTCATTAGAAACATAAGAGCAAGAGCAAGGCAGCAATATAAGACACATGAAACATAATTAGTTGTAGTTGGAAAATAGCAAATCAAATAGTTATTTAAGTTGAAAGTGGTGGGCAAGAAAAACAAAGTTTTGCCTGGCAATCTAGTTCAGGCATGACAAGCATTAACTTCACCAAGCAATGCCAATTA
Source organism: Pinus taeda (assembly GCA_000404065.3). NCBI lineage: Eukaryota > Viridiplantae > Streptophyta > Pinopsida > Pinales > Pinaceae > Pinus > Pinus taeda. Next base: position 49,046 of record APFE030760859.1, on the reverse strand, counting down.
CTATTTCTCTCATTTGCACTCTCACACTTACACTATGGAGGGAGTAAGTCATGGCAGGAAAAGAGGGGAATGCATTCTTGCTGGTTGGGCATCCCACTCATGCCTTCCATTAAAAACACAGTTCATGAAGCGATCTGCAATAAGGTTTACATAATATTTTCTCTTCCTTGGAGCCAGATCAGCAATATGGTCTCAGATGGTATCCTCAAAAGGGCTTATCGTTATGCTCAGCTATGGAGGGACTAACGCTTCGCTAAGGAACCCATGGCTTATCCTGACGCTCCTTCCCTCTTCACACCCACCCTCTACACATTGAAGGAAGTTTTTCTAAACAAAATTACGAAATATGTAGTGGGTTTAAATGAAGGAAAGGAATAGTGAGTTTAAGAAAAAAACAAAAAATGAATGAATGTGGTTTTATTAGTTTGTAAGTGATTGTAATAATGGTAGATTTTGGCGTAAGCGTGTAGAATAGATAGTAATGGGTGTATTATTAAGTCACTCTATGATGTGAAGGTTACATGTTGGAAATTTTATGAGCAAAAATCCAACCATGTTAAGGGTTGGTGTGGTGATGGGGTGTACTATTAAGTCACTCCATGATGTGAATGTTACGGGTTGGAAACTCCATGGGCAAAAATCTAACCATGTTAAGGGTTGGTGCAGCCCACGCGAGGTGCCATACCAGGATGATTTTGATAGTAACCACAAGTCAAACCTCAAATAATCTCTACAAAACTCGGACAACTAAGCAAAGAAACAAAACCAAATGTAAATTTTAGAATATTCCATAAATATAATAAATATGATAAAAAAAATATTGTTTAACTCTAATCAATTTTTTAAAATTATTAATTTTTAATTTGTCGAAATTTAAATTAATAGACAAAATGGTTTTTGTGGCTGGAAAATCTACAGCAAGATTGTGATTTTTTGTTCTTTAAAATAAACTTTTGAAAAATCAAGTTTAGGCTTCTGTGATCTATATCAAGATTATAAAAAGAATTTATCAATATTAATCACATTGGTTTGAAAATGTTATTATTGACTCAGTCAAAAATAAGAAATGAATTAGTTTCCCTAATTTACTTAAAGTCAAATATAACTCAATGTAAATATTAGTATTCTTATGACTAAACTAAGAAAAAAAATATATTAAATTGTAATATAATTTTTTCTTAGTTTAGTCATAAGAATAATAAAATTACATTGAGTTATATTTGACTTTAATTAAATTATGGAAATTAATTTTTGATCTAGTCAATAGTAACCATTTCATCTATTTAACCCACTGCCATGATCTGATTCTTCTTGCCCTAACGATGAACCACACTAGTTGGTTCAAAATGCATTGGCAAATATTTCTTGATCTGATAATACGGAAAAAAATAAAAAAAATAAATAAAATAAATAAAAAATAAAAATAAATAAATAAAATAAATAAAATTAAAAAATAAAAAAAATAATAAATTAAATATAAAAATAAAAAAATTTAAAATTTTAAATAAAGTAATAAAAATAAATAAAATAAAATTAAAAATAAAAATAAAAAATTAAAAATAAAATAAATAATAAAAATAAAATTAAAAAAAAATAAATAAAAAATAAATTAAAATAAAATAAAATTTATAAACTTTTATGTATAAATGAGTGCCCACATTCTAACTTAATTTAAAATGTCATAACTTTTAATTATTAATCCATTATAAATTATAGTGTTTAATTTTTTATTTATTTATCTACAATTTTTTAATTTCACTTATAAATTGAGATGGGTATTTTTATATATATTATTTAGAATGATTATTGTTAAAGTGTTTAATAAGGTATTTGCAATCATTATTGTATTTTATATTGATTGTTTTAATTGACCACATACATAATTTGTATAATAAATTTATTACTATGTTAAATTTTCTTTTATAAATTAAGATAGTCATGTGAAATTATTCACCTTCGTTTATATAATATAAACAAACTTTCTTACATTATGCCTACACATCTCCCTTATACTAGGTTATAGAGAGTCTTTTAGTCCAAAGATGACCACCATAATTCACTAAAGCATCAACACAATGGAACGTCAGAATCATAATAAGAAGTAAAGACCCAAACCTCATATATTCATTAGAACAATGAATATTTGTATTTATTACATCCCACCCAAGAAGATCAAGTCAGACACAACCAACATGCAAGAAGTAGACCTAGCTTGGAGAAGTCGTCACACCAAGCAGCGTCATCTAGTATTCTTTCAAGTTCTAAAATTCGAAAGTAGTATTTATCTTATGTATATAATTTTGGCTACCAACAAATCAAGGTATAAATTTGAGATTTTTAGTATTATGATACAAATTTTGAAATGAAGACAATTAATTAATTAAATTGTAAGGCCTGTGGATTTATAAAAGAGAATTATTTGTTGTTTATCACATGATGTGTTTTGACTAGTGGATGCAACTCCATGAACAAGATAGTTTGAGGTCTTAGATATAGATTGTATTCCTATTCCTAGGCTATTAGCATATCCAATAGCAAGGATAAGCAGATGTGGGATACTTAGGAAGGAAAGGCCCAAGTCCATGATAATACTACAAAGGTGGAACAGGAGTTGATTATTGGTTTTAATAAAGTATTATCTTTCCTCCTCCATTGTCAATTGTCAAGAGAGTTTCTTAGTTCCTCTCCATGAAGGAATGCATATTTTACTTAAACAATGTAATATTGCAAAGTTGATCAAAGTTTGCAAACGTGATGAATAGCAAGGTGATTGGTTGGTCAAAGTTTGCATATGGTGACAGACTCGCTAGACATAGTGGTAAGTTGGTCAAAGTTTAAATGTAATGAGGCAGAAGCTATAATTTATATCGTTTCTTGGCCAAAGTATAATCTATATAGAAGTTGAAGTATTAATGCACAAAAGCATAAATATTAATCCAGGTTTTCAAAATTGAAGTTTGATAATTAGAGAAAAAATAATTTTATTTCTTTTAAATTCTAATAAAAAATATTTTATAAATTTATGACTTAATCCAAAAAAAACTAAATGATCAATTATGATGTAAGCTTTTGTGGAACATGCCCAAAAGCTTACATCACAATTTATTCACTCAAAACTCCCCCTACATCTAAGGGAGAGTATTCAACGTGATATATTGACCTCATCAACACTAAATGAATAGAAAAGTGACACCCAAAAATTAAAATGGAAGGAACATCACAGATGTTGGGATGATGGAAAATCTCATCAGGGCCGATAGGACACATTATTTTAATTCAAATTCCTAGCCAATTGGAATCAACCATGGATAGGACTAGCCACCAACCATTGCTTTTTAGTCTCAACCAAAAAAAAAATACAGAGAATTCTGAAGAAAGAAAGAAAGAAAATTATTTTAACATCCACGAGGCTAAAGATAGCCTATGGAACAGAGAAGATAATCATTGATACATATTTTGGCCTACAATGCTTAATAAATCCATATAATATAGTTTTTAAAATAGAATGGTTTCATCATGAAATCACCTTGAATACCATCACTTGAATGTAAAGTTTATATAAACACTTTTGTATTTTTATAATAAATGAGATTTTAATACAAATTTATTTTAATGAAATATATCTATATATATATATATATATAATATATAGAGGTGATGTCTCCTTTTTTGGGATTTTTTATTGTAATTCAGTTGTCAAACTCACAGTGGGAACATTCATCACTAGCTATTATTTGTGATTGCACGCTGACTCATCATTGTTGTTCAAGAAAAACCACACTACCTGTAATTACCCATTGGTGGTCCATTAGGAGCAGGTTTTCACACCTACCAAATGTCTCTTGGTCTTGCGTCGTTAACCTGTTTCGTTATGTCTAAGGAAGACGAACTCTTAACCAAGTAGAAACATTTTTAAGACATACTCTAGACTGATAGGTATATGTTTCTTTACATGTCACCATTGTAAATATTAATTAGAATAATTATATTTACTAATTCAATTTTTTTTATTGTTCAAATGAATTGGGATGCATCACTTTTTGTTGCATAATTTTTTTCCTAGAATTAGTTTGATATTCTTACTCTTCCTTCATGTGTAACTATTACTGTTTTATATAATTCCAGTGCATTTATGTATGTTATTAAATTATATTTATGTTTTTTAACATGTAATGGATGTGACAAGGACTCAATGGGTTTCCTCACTCTTTAGACTCAGTCGTTGTCTGCAGCTCGGTTCCATTACGTTAATGTGTGCCCCATCCGGGTATTTGAAGCTAACCTTTCTAATTGGATGCATTCGGGGAGGAAGGGGCCGAAGGATAAAAGGTTCGTGCTAGTTTTTATCGGTTTCTTATTATTTGTAAAATACTCGTTTGGACATACATGGCAGTTTGGGGTGGATAAATTGTCCAAGTCTATAAACACAGGAAGCCAAATAAACTTTGCTCCGTGGGAAATGGAGGTGGAAAGGGCTCCATCCTTTATTTTCAAATGGATTTTTGACCCGTAGAGATCATTATTTCACACTTTAGGATATGCTCAGCTTGTATCTACATATGCAATCGAGAAGAAAATTTAAAGAAGGTGAATGGTAAGTCTTGCTCCATTTGGACTAGCAGCTCTACTTCCATCACTGTTTTAAATAAAACCATTGAGAAAAAATTGGGGTTTCTTGCATTTTTTCATTGTCTACAATATGCAAGGAAGGTGCTCAGCGATTCTTCCCAACTCCATGATTATAATATCATAAGGAACTCAACAATCATTTTGAACACAAGGTTGAGAGGAGGTACCTAAGGAGCTAGTGCATTAAGCTCTGGGAATCCAAATGGGAAATATAACTCCTTTAAAGATGTTGTAAAGGAAAACCTTCCTCCCCAGTAGAATAGATACAAAGCTTATTTATTCCCTATATTATTGATCAAATGGAGCATTCTCTGACCATGGAAGTTGACCGTCTAGAGGTGAATACACTTTTCTTAGCTCTACAATCCAAGGCGGTTCTCTATCATTTTAATGGTTTATAGTCTAAAGAAAAATCCTTACACCAATGAATATTCTCCTCTTGGACCCTAGATTGTGATTTCTATCTATGTTCCAAAGGTTTTTTTATTGTACAATTTGATACACAGAAGGACTATGATTTTGCACTTAATGAAGGGTCATACTTTGGGGTAAAGCGGGACTCTTTATCACTCCATGGTTTCCTAGATTTGATGCAACAAATATGGTAGTCACAACACTACCAGTTTGGGTAAGGCTCCCAAATACTCCTCTTCGCTTTTGGAATCCACGGGTCCTAGAATGTGTTGGTAATACATTGAGCAAATTCAAAAAGAGGGACATAGAAAGAATGGAGAAAGGCATATTTACTTTTGAAAGAATTTGTGTGGAGATAGATCTTAGCAAAGGATTGTCAAATCACATCATATTAAACATAAAAAAATTCAGTGGACTCAAGTTGTAGACTATGATAATATGGCATTCCAGTGTCATTCTTGCTTCCAAACAAGACATCTGCAGAATGCCTGGCCATAAGTTAAAAAGAACATAAAAAGGAAAAAAAAACACCAAAGACAAAGGGATGGCATTTCACAGATCCATACCTCTCTAAAGAATAAGAAGAAGGCACTAAGAAAAATATAGCAAAATATTATGGGGGCACCCTAGAAAAGAATGAAAATACTACTCATTTTGAAAGTGGGATAGATTCAGCAACTATCCAAGATTCAAATCAATAGAAAAATCAAGTACATAGTTAGGATGGAAAAAATCATGTTCATGTATCAGAAAGCTTTGATTTTAACAAAGAGCATCCTCTTGAGACAATGAAAGCAATATGGCTCTGGTACTAGTGGATCCAAAAGTTGGGGATTGGAAATAGGTCTAGAAAAAGAAAGAAAAGAAGGGGAAGATTAGAAACTTCTACTACTCTTGATCGTCTCCTTTGACTTGTATTTTCTATATTCTTGTTTTTTTTTGTTTTTTACTTCACTACAAATCTATTTTGGATGCTACTTGTTGAATGCTTATAAGCATGTGTAATGAAAATTTATTTTTTCTTTGATCATCACACATGGATCTGGGTAGTTCTGGGTGAATGCACACTTTTTTATGTGTATATACAAAATGTATTTTCTTCAGATATGAATGGAAGTACAGGTTTCTTTTCTCAGGGAAAAAACATGTGATCTATTTTTATTTTTTTAACTTAATCAAATGTGTATAAAGTAAATATATATTATATTAATTTATATTTGTATTTTTCATGTAATTTATTTTTTTTTTTTTTAATTATAATCAAAAATATAAGTTTTTGGGGCACTTCGTTTAGCATTGCCCATGGATAAAGTTTTTATGTGCGAGGAATTTTGAGGTTCAAACCCCATTTACTCAGTTTGTGGAGGGGTAATTGTAGCACCTAGGGGTTATAATTGTGTGGTCGGAATTTACCCTATATCACGAGGGTACCAGAATAGGCCCATTGTTGATTCATCTATGTCCACTATTATATATATATATATATATTAATATATATATATACTATTATATATATATATATATATATATATTTATATATATATATATATATATATATTTGTAAAGTAAGTACATAATTATTTATTTATACATTATTTATTTATTTTCAAAAACCAAATAAATTAAATTATATTTTAAATGGTTTGACTATAATTAAAAAAAACTAATGATATTGAAGAAATATAGTTTAATGTAAGACAATTCAATTGTGAATATAATAGATATGAAACTACACAATTTAATGCAATATATAATTTAATTTTAAATATAACTAACCTAGATTTATCTTAAATCCAGATATATCAAGCATCGAGAGGGATCAAGTCTAGAGTTAATATGGATCTAAGTTGGTACTCTTGCATTCCATAATGGATTTCCTCAAGCCTTTAAATAGGATTCATCATAACAAATGCCATGGGAAAAACCATGGGTTGTCAAAATCTAGAGCCCAAAAATTGCCAACAATAAGTTATTAATTTTATTTTTTTGTTTTTGTTTTTTTGTTTTTTACCAATTCAAAATATTTACATAAAATAACATGACATTACAACATCTCTTCCATGCTAACCTGGTGATCGCCTCTCAATGCAATAAATATGAAACTAGACATAATTGATAGTGAAATGTGTTAGATAGTTACATAGTTGTTATTAGAGTCGATTTACATATTTATGGTATATATCATTTACAACAGTCAAGATGATATAGAGAAAAATATTCTTAAAGAAAATGAATTGAAATTTTAGTTAATATGGCCACACAACGCAATTGACTTGACACAATTGTAATGAAATTAATTGAGATATATCTTAAACAATAGAGTACTCATAAATTAGATCTATGGAACAGAAATTGATTATGGCCTCACTACTTGCAAGGTAACTAAGTTCCAATAATAGGTATTAGGTACTAAGGCACAAAGTGGTTCTTCATGTCTCTATGGTGCTATCTCTAAAATTTAGTTTGATATAATATGATAAAAGTATCGTGCTCAATTGGGGCATATTGATAGCTATTTGGTCAGAATTACTCTAAGGATGTTTCTTCTTGAATAAGGGAACAATGGTAAATAATTAATGGTTTAAGAGGGATTATCCAATAAAAGTGTATAATAATGATGGTTATTTTCTAAGTGAACTAATGTTTCTTTATGTTCACTAGGAGCTAATTAGTGTGAATAAGTTGTTGTCACTAAAGATAATTATTGAATTTATGGATGAGTTTTTTTAAGATTGCCTCTTTTTATCATCTATATGCATTAAGAGTGTCAAGGGAAACAACATACTTGGGGATATCCCATCATATTCTCTATAAATAAATATCATACACCCCTAGTCTCCTAAAGCATTTTCAAAGACATATTGTGGAGGAAATATATTTGGGATCTAAATAATTGAAATTATAAAGAGATTGGATTCTAGTTTGGAATTACTTAAGAGAATTTTTCCAATATCAAACCACCTACCATTCAGGAGAAATTCAACAAGATTCCAAAAGCATCAAGGACATCCTCATGATTACTCTATATGTAATACACATGACCCAATAAAGGCCTAACTCAACACAAGAGTATGAACACCCTAGGTGGAGTGCATACAAGAACTAGCAAAGAATAATAGAGATTTGACACTTATCCCTTGGACCTCTATAAGATATGTCTTCTCGTATTCTTCTCTCATCTTCTTTGTTTTCATGCTAGTAGTAGGAAGTCCATAATAATATGCATGTTTCTTATGCCATAGAATATAGACATGAATTTCATAAACCTAGAAGGAGGATGTAAGTAAACTCACGTGCACAATAGGAAATTCCATATATTAAGGAAGAAAATAAATTATAGATGATCTAAACAATATATTAAAAAGAAGATAATGGAATTATGTTGTGGTCGTGAATTGTGGAGTACATGAAAAGAACTAGAATGTATAATAAGAGTTTCCTTATTTTTGAGAGTATAGGTGTATAGTCTTAATTATGGACATTGAAAAGAGACTATTATTTGTGAAGTACAATACAATCACAAGATAAGTTAAAATTACCTAAGTAACCTAAGGAAGTGTTAGGGTTGCGATCAACACCCTCCAAAATTTTGCTTAAACTTGAATTTTGGAGCCTACGGAGGATCTTACAATCTATCATTCCATAATCCCTTCATGGTTGATTGATGTTTTGTGATATATTTAAGTCTTCTTCTCAAGTTTTACTTGTCAAAATCACTTGCTCACACATGCACAGTCTTGGTTTAACTTATGAGTGTACTTTCTTTATGCAAGCTTAAACAAGCATAGCACCGCCCATCAAGACAATGCATGTGTTATGTTTAACTCATGCTGACAGTTAGTGCACACCTTTCTTTGACAGACTCCCTCACTTTAGTTACAATTATACTTTTATTTCAGTGAGTTTTCTCAACTGCCACTTTTGGGCATCATTGCTTTCACGAGTGTCACTTTTACGTTTTTGATTGTTACTTTTGCTTGATTTCACTTTAATAAGTATTATTTTCATGTTATCTTCACTCTAGCATATGTCTCTTTCAAGGTCGTTTGCATTGTGTAAGTTTCATCTTCATGTTTTCCTCTTGTCACAGGTGTCGTTTTTGTTGTTTTCACTCCTGCATGTGTCACAACTTTTCACATCACCAAAGTTAATTATGGTGCACTCTCTTTCATGAGATGGTCTTACATATCATTAGAATATTCACTAGACACATTCCTACAACTTAGCACACTTTTTAGTAATAGTCATCACTTTTGTTGTAAATTGTGTTCTAAGTGTCATAATGTGTCGTTTCAACTATCGCACTCAGAAGTAAGTGTCGCTTTGTCATTGTTTCAAAGTGTGATTGATTTTCATCAATCATGTGCATTCCTTTGGCTTGTGTTGGTGGAATTTATGTGTGTGAGATCCATGTTTGAGATCTGTTAGAAGGCATCTCTTTATTTTACCCTGATAGTCCCACACTTAGCCATTTTGGGAACTCTTCTTGGTCCTTCAATCAAGTGAAAGTTGTGAAGGCATTAGTCCTCTTACTAGATGATAGTTGTTTCTTATTCATGAGCCTCATTGACATATATTTTCCTCCCATACTTGTGCACTAAGTATTTTCTAAGGTCTCCTCCCTCTCAGAGTGCATTAGTACTTCCTAGGATAAGTGACTTGTCCTTTTCTTGCCTCCCTTAGTGAAAAGCACATTCCATATGAAAAAGTAGAACTTTTGGAGAGAATTTCACCCTACTAATCCTGAGCGCACTTTAGAACAATGAAGCGCACTTTGGAACAATGAAGCACACTTTGGAAAAACAAGAATCATTTGTCTCTTAAAAAAGCGCATGGCGCACTCATGAAACACGAAGTCTTCATCCTCCCTTAGGGTGCATGGCACACTCACTAAGCATGAAGCCTTCATCCTCCCTCAGGGTGCATGGCACATCCTTGAAGCATGAAACCTTCATCCTTCCCTCTTCCCTTAGGGCACATGGTGGAATCACAAAGCACAAAGCCTTAGGGCACATGGCGCACTCACGAAACACGAAGCCTTAATCCTTCTGTTAGAGCGCATGGCATACTCTTGAAGCATGAAGCCTTCATCCTTCCATATTCCCTTAGGGTGCATGGCGTAGTCATGAATCCTAAAGACTTCATTCGAGCACTCTCTTTCGACTTGAATTACGCCCTCCTAGTTCCTTGTGAACACACAAATTCAGTGGGAAGACTCAAAACTTGATCCCTTGTTCCTTCGATGTGTGCCCTTGCACCCTCCTTTGTTCCTTGAGTGCACAAGAGCACCTTGAACCAACGAATGATTCTCCTTCGTGCTTCGTTCTTATGCCCTCCACCCTTGAGTTCTATCTCTCTCTTGCTTGAGCGCACAAGTGCACCTTCAAGGCCTTTTGTGAACCTTGACCTTTCACTACCTTCAACACAGTAAAAATGAACAATGGAGCCTTCCTAATCCACTGATGAGTTTGATTGAACCCTCCTAATCAAGCCTCCTTCTTTTAACCCTCTCATATGCCTATCATGAGTTGATCATTATATGAGCTAAGTAATGATAGAATATATATTTTTAAGGATGATTTATCTTTTTCATGAATGATTTTCATTGGCAGGAGTACCTTCCTAGCATGACAAGGTAATTCTCAAAGAAAATAGCAAGGAGATATCATAAAGAAACACCTGCAAAGAAGAAGAACAAAAGAGAGTTATCACGAAGACATGAACCAAATCATCGACCAAAACAAAAAAAAGACATTGCATGATGACTCATAGAATCTCAAATATCATCCAAGGGCCTTTGGAGGGTGAATATAATCAACAAAGTGGATCTTTCATGAAGATGAAGCATAGATCAGATCTACCATCAAGAATTCAAGATGAAGCAACAAGGAAGACAACTTGGCATTGTCACCTCATTGTAGAGTCCATGTCATCATTGTCAAGTTGTAACTTGTACAAGTGTCATCATAATGGTAAATGTGTGTCCATGTGTCATGCCACATCATGTGTAATGTACCTGATGTAATTATTAAAGAGAAAAGGACAAAATCTGATGTGTGGAAGTCCAAAGCTCACAAGTGGAATACGAAGGGTCGCATAGTCATATATGGACAAAAGTCACATAGAGAAGGTCATTTAAAATTTCAAGAGTTGTTTAAAAGTCCAAAGGATTCATTATAAGTCCAAGAGTCATGAGGGTAATTCAAGAGTCGTGAGGATATGAAAGGTAATTCCTTTTGTTATAAAATCAACCTCATAACTCAAGCAATGGGGCTTTTGGAGGCTTAATATTTGGAGGGCTAGTCTTGGTTTCTCTACTTGGCATACAAGAGAATAAATATTCTTTAGAGAAGAAAGAAGTGACTTAATGTTCCACTACTGGAACTAGTGCCTCATCATTGTAACTATGTACTTGGATCTTTCACCTAATTGAAATTCAAAGAGCCAACACATTTTCATGCATGTATCGCAAATCTTTTATGACTATTCTTGGGATGTTTACAGTATATGTTGTGTTCATATGTACTAGAGAAATTGAACTATTTCGGTGGCTTTGTTACTCATCTTGTTGAATGTGTGTTTTATTCACTTTAATAATAATTATGTGAACTATTTTTCTAACGAATCTTTTCATGCTCTTGTGTGGCTCTCTCAGGTTAGTATTATTACTTCCTTCCAAAGACTCACTCTCGCCTCCCGCTCATGAAGGTATCCTTTACACATTACAATCAGTGTTTCACAATGTCAACTCACTTGCTTTTTCAAGGTTTATGTATATAATCTCTTAGGTTATCCACTGAAACCAAGGCGAACCTTATAGTTATGGTGATCAGGCTGATACTCTAGATAGGACTCCTACTCTAAATGGTGTGAGTTCTATTTGGGACTTCACATCAGGGAGATCCCTTGTGTGCTGGAGGTATCTAGCACCGTCAACTTTTTAGCGCTAGAAGGAGGGATGATGATAATTTGTGCCCATTCATTTTGTTTTGAATATCTTATCTTTAATGCCTCATCCTCAAATCATACTCCTGGGGTGTTTTTCAAATGTATCTAATGGTAAAATTTCAATCCCCAATGATCCTCTTTATGACTTGTCTCAATTGAGGTTTTATGGTGAGGATGTAACATCCATAGCCAAACACATTTATGATTTTATTAAATTTTGTCAACATTATGAAATTGATGATGAATATTTTGGTTGTGTGCTTTTCACCCTGACTCTTGAAGGTCATGTTAATCGATGGTTTCATATCTTATCATCTTCCTCTATTAATTTTCTTGATCAATTTCTCAAGCAACGTCATCAAGTGTTTGATAGTTATGATTACTAAGATGTTTATAAGAGAATTAATCAACTTAGAATGGAGCCTGATGAATCAATTGAGGATTTTTCTAATTGATTCTCTCATTTATGTTGTGAGTTTCCTGGAGAATATATGGATTGGTATTTCCTTAAAATGAAGTTTGAAAATTTGGTTCAAATCTCTTTTACACAGTTAATTCTAAATCCCTGGATGATCAGGGCACACCTCCAATCTCAGAGGAGAAACCTTCTATTCCTTTTGTTGCTTGTCCTCCTCCTTTTCCAATTCCAATTGGGGTACCTATACATATTAATGATCAAGTTGGGAAATCTAAAAATCAAATTATTAATCGATCTTCTCAACCTTCATCCACTTCTCATAATCTTGATCTAACTGAGGATAATTTAGAGTGGTTCATGGAGCTTGAGGTGAAGGTTAATCCCTTGATTTCTCAAGATGATATTAATGCTCATAACTTCAGTCTTGAATCTGATTTGGATACATGTCATCCTCTATCATCTATTTTTCATGATCCATTGCCCCTTGATCTACTTGATCAGTCTCTTACAAATCCAAGTATCGATCGGGAGCAAGGTAGTCACATTTCATAGGTAGAGGAGCAACAAGGTGAGGATTCTTTTGATCTTTCTTCTCTTTTTCAAAATTCTCCATGTCAAGATAATGTTCTTTTGCCCTCAATTGATTTTGAACCTAGAGATGTTGGTAATGAATCAAATGAAATTGGTTTTCCTAATCAATCTAAAGTCTTGGAAAACCTTAATTTTTTTTATTCTTACTCCATTATTGTATGTAATGATGGTTTCCCAAGTGCAACTTTTGATCAGTCTCTTAAGAAAACTTTTTTTCGAAAAAATTATTTCTTGAATTTTTTTCAGTCAAGGAAGATTTTCTCATTGAAGCTTCTCCCTCAACTCCTTGTTCCTTGTGTCCTATTAACTCATATGTCTTTCTCCTCGAATCTCCCACCCGATAAGTAGAAATATGAATTGTCACAAGGAAGTGAGGTCATCCATGATTAAGAAGCAAGTAATCAACTTATCAAGTATCCTTTCCATTCCTTGTCATTTCCAATTTTGCATGAAGAAAATTATTATATTCAGGTTACTCATGAGATTTTCCTAATCAATCCATATTTAAATGTGAAATTGGAAGAACCTTATGACCTGGGTAATCTGTGTGTTGAATATTCAAACTCTGATCAAATCAGTGATCTAGTTGGCTACCATTTGGATAGTAGTAATTTAGTTGAAATTATTGGTGGCGGTTTTGTACACCCATGCATGATTTGATTCAATCTTTATAATGAAATTCTACTATTCTTGAAAGTTTTGAGACTCATCAGGGAGTCGAGGCACTTCAATTGTTGTTGATGGTTATGTCAGGTTCTGGTGACTCTAGTAAGGTCCTTGAACTGAGTCAGATCTAGATTTTCTCGTCAAATTATTTCCTTTGCATGGTTTCACGGGATGTAAATTCCTTCTTGAAATTTGTGTGGTATTTCAGATATAATTTTTCAATCTTTCAAGATTTTGTCTCCGATCAGATTGAGCATTCTATTTCAAATGATAATTCCTCATGCAAATCTCTCATATTAAACTCTAGTTTGGAATTCATACCTTCTATGGATGTAAGAAGTTGTGAAGTTGATTATTCTAAGGATTATAATTAGCTGAAGGATTCATGTCTATTAGACACTTTTGGAAGTAATCAGCTCCTAATATTTCTTGTGAATGCCTTGATGTTAATCATTTCCATCTTGGCACCAGATCTCCTCTTGAGTGTGAGTAAATTCTTGAATTATTTAGTGAATCAAGTTCATCTTTTTCATCCACCACATCTCAACTGGTTTCATGTGTTTTCCATGTTGGCATTCATTTTTAATGATTATGGTTTCAGTCTAGTTTTTGGTCAATCACAAGTAGATGGTTTGTCAAATTCAACATATGAGGAAGGTGATTCTTTTGTTCGAAGCATTTTCAAAGTTGTTCAAATTAATTTATCATTGTTGTGTACCAACCAAGAGTCTTGTGCCTTCATTAATTTATCTAAGCATGATAATTGTCATTCAATCTATAATTTCCCACTAGTATATATCATGAATGTCGTTTTACATTGATTGAACCTTATGATTTTTCATCTCAGCATTCAGATATTTGTCTAGCAGTTGAGGCACTTCAGCCTTCATTGATGGCTATGTTAGCACCTCACTATATTGACAAGCTTCTTGAACATGATCAAATTTATTTTCCCTTACAATATTCTCATCTTGATTTCGTACTATTAATTACAAGTTCATCCTTTCATGGATTTCAGGATTTACAAGACGATTGTTATGAATTTTCTGATCTAATCTATCATCGGTTAGAAGCATCTTACTTAGCAAGACCATTTTCTAGAAGCGAGTGTAGAAATTAATGTGTAGATTCAAAATTGCCCATGAAATTTACTAAATCACAGGACTTGAAGCTACTCTACTCATCTATGGAAGTTAATTCACCATTTAAAGCAAGAATCATTGACATGCAAAAGGAAACATCACACATACATAGAGATTTATCTAGGGGAAATAAACTACTCAAAACCACTTACTATCTATATTTCATTTAATCAAAGAATCTGGATGAATACAATATGATTGCTCCATCTTGAGCACAACAAGCACCTGTATCTTCTATCCTCTACTTGACTGACTAACTTTGGCCAATACTTAGCCAATTTTTATGTCCTTCAATATCATGTTTCCTTGTGTTGTTCCTTTGGGAATTAGGCCCCTATTAATTATGAAATTCCCTCATATGTATTGCACAGTTCTTCTAGGTCCTTCCTCTCACTGCATGCACCACCTGTACACATTGGAATATGATTTAACTGATAGTATATTACCTTGAAATATCCATATCCACTAGGTATCTTGAATTCTGTGCATGCATGATCTAATTTAGGTTGATTGATTAGTTGTTTGGATGATCACATAGTGTGGTTGAAGTTCCACTTCCACAACTTGACATTCCACTAGTTCCTCCAACAATTAAAACTAGTTTAACTGGCCATAACTCAATTTAACTGAATTAAATTGCTACAATTGAAATTAACTCAACCTAGGCTCCTAAAATTTTGGTACCCACTGCACACAATTAAACTTCATGTCCCTAACTTGAATTAACTGAGCTAGACTCCTATTTTTTAGGAATCAACTCAAGTAAACTGAAATTCAACTCGTTAACTCGAATTGTGTGTTCTTAACTAAGTGACAAGTGCTATGTCACCTCAGTTAACTCCTCCAAGTTGTCTGTTGATGTGGAAATTCAAATTTTCTCAATTTTAATTAAGGAAAAAATCAAAATTGATACTTCCTTGCTACATTTTCAACACTCCCTCTCAGCAAGAAAGGGATTACCAACCACCCCTATTATGCACATGTGGGATGAACTGCATGCAACACCTCTCACTGTTGCTTCTGCAACTGCAACATCTGCAACTGAGAAGCATCCAAAAAAGCAAATTGAATCAATTGTGTCTACAATTGTCTACTAGGAAAATTGTGTTGTTGTTGACTCTACTACTCGACCTCCTATTCAGCCTTCAACACTCCTCTACATTCCTCAATATCTTACTGACATTGATCCTCTTGCTACTAAATATTATGGGCCCCTATAACAAGGTAATGATCCATGAGGAGGACACCTCAATGGACCTTGCCCAAATTTCTGCAACTTTGGGACTAAGGATCTACATCACCCCACCTCACTCCTGGAGGTATAGCTTCATGCATGGAGAAATTTTATCTACTCATATTGTTGTTGCTACTGCTATGTTGTTGATTCCACATTGTTGTTGCAACCACTGCAATAATGAGTATGATCTGCCCAGATCCTGAAGTACTCGCTTCCATGAGGTTTCTCCCTCTGAGTTTCGATCTCTCTATGGGAAATCTCGCTACTCCTTAATATAAAAATATCAATGACCATAGCTCCTTTTTTTGTCACTAAACATTGGCTCACTAATCTGCCCACTAGCAGCCTTCTAGCTCCATTAAGAAGTTTGCACATAGGGTCTTCTAGATCTGCCATGAATTAGGGCTCCTACTCTGCCTCCTAATAGCTCATCAGTTCTTCAATGATCATTGTACATGAGGACTTCAATGATTGGTTTCTAATGTGAATCCATCTCTGACACCATGTATAAATTTCTACAAGTCTAGCCCTAGTACCATGTAGAAATGAATGTGTAGATTCAAAACTGCTCATGAAATTTACTAAATCACAAGACTTGAAGCTACTCTACACATCTGCGGAAGTTAATTCACCATCTAAAGTAAGAATCATTTACATTTAAAGTGAAACATCACACATACACATATATTTATCTAGGGGAAAGCAACTACTCAAAACCCCTTACTATCTAAATTGCATTAATCAAAGAATCTGAATGAATACAATATGCTTTCTCAAGCTTGAGCACAACCTGCATGTCTATCTTCTATCATTTTCTTAATTGATTGAATTTGGAAAATACTTAGCCAATTTTAATGTCCTTCAAGCTCTTATTTCTTTGTGTTGTTCCTATGGCAACTAGGCCCCTATTAATTTGGAATTCCCTCATCTGGATTGCGCAATTCTTTTAGGTCCTTCCTCTAATTGCATGCACCCCCTGTACACATTGGAATATGCTACAACTAGTAGTACACTAACTTGAAATATACATCTCAACTGGGTAACTCGAATTATCTACATCCATGAGCTAATTTAGCCTTATTAATTAGTTATCTAGATGATCACTGAGTGTGGTTGAAGTTCCACTTCCACAACTTGACCTTCCACTAGTTCCTCTAACAGTTAGAACTAGTTTAATTGACCATAACTTAATTTAACTGAATTAAATTGCTACAATTGAGATTAACTCAACATAAACTCCTAAAATTTAGGAACCCACTGCACAAAAATGAACATCATGTCCCTAACTCGAATTATCTAAGCTAGACTCCTATTTTTTAGGAACCAACTCAAGTAAATTGAACTTCAACTCATTAACTCGAATTGAGATTTCTTAACTGAGTGACAAGTGCTATGTCACCTCAGTTAACTGCTCCAAGTTATCTGCTGACGTGGAAATTTGAATTTTCTCAATTTCAATTAAGGCAAAATCAAAAATTGAGACTTTCTTGTTGCATTTTCAATATCAAGTTTTGATCTCTCTTGATGTTTGCAAAGTAATACAATATAAGTGTAGGTACATTCACAAGGATCTATTAAGATTTGTATGATTTATGTTCTTATCGAAAAGGTAAGGTCGAATTTTGGGTAAAGTTAGGTGATACGATACATCTTTCCTCCTTTAAGAAAGACCTTCAATGTTTTGTGCAATATTTTCAAGCTCCTATCTTTTATGTTGCACACTATTATATATTAGTTTTAATTGCTCTTATCTTTGTGTTTGCAAGTCAGGACCAATAGTGGTGGTTTCAATAGAAATATCATGACAGTTAGCCCTAACCTTATAGATGGTTAGGTTAGGAGTAAGCATAGTTTCCTTTAGTTTCCCTCATGTTGCATCCACCTTCTATCTTGCTCTCCATTGAGTCTCTGTATTTGTTTGTTTTCTTAATGCATATTTTTCACATTGTTTTTATGTCTTGCCTCCATTTTCTTTGTTCTTTTGGTTTTGTTTCATTGTTTTGTCCTGTATCTTCTTTTTTCATTTTGTTCAATAAGATTTTTCATGAAATATGTTCATGTTTGGCTCAAAAGACAATATTGTTGGAAATAACACTGAGAGGGGGGGTGAATCAGTATTATCAAACTAATAATTTTTCATTTCCATAATCAGATTCGTATACGCTACTTCAGTTAAGGGAACTCACATGTACACGCAACTGTGTTTAGAGCAACTAGCGTATATCCAACAAACTTATGATTCAATTAATTCTTCATATATTGATCTTTAATCAGTGCATCAGAACCATATAAACAGTAACCAGGTGCAGTAAAAACATAACAGATCATCACAGATAAGAAATACACATGAACACCAAGATATAAGGTGGAAACCCAATGTGGGTGAAAACCACCTGCTGCAATCGTCTTTGTCTTATTTTAATAATAAGATAATTATGTTTACAATTTTTGTACTAGCGCAGTCTTATACCAGTATGCAGGCTTCTACCTGCAGAAGACTACAACCTTCTCTCATTCTCCAGCTTCTACTAGAAGGGAGCTACAACCCCCTAGATCGTGTACTAGGTGATAAGTTAACTAGTACATAGGTGCAGGCCTACAGAAGGCTACAACCTTCTCTTTTCTTTCAGGGACCACGTTTCATAAATTTCAGACTGTATCCATCAACAACATCATTCAATCATCGAATATATTTGCATCAACCAATCTCCTATTGAACCAACCACAACTAATTCAATCAATCACTTTGACAACCCATCAATGTGATCTATCAGAACGTTGTCACTAGAGTACAGTAATGAGAACCCAAGCCAGAACCGAGAACACTGCAACAACAAACAGCAGCAACTAAAACATAGATTGTAAGGTATATGCTACTTTCTTGTGTCGAACCTGCGTGTATACATGCTTTCCTCAAATCCAACCAGCGTATACATCTGCAAATATTAATTCATTATTCTGCAGCTATACCAGACTTCATTTATACCCTGATCATATCATTTACAGAATAATATATACGTAAATATTCAGATCTAGAGTATCCTTGAGAAAAAACACACAATGATAGTTCACTTTATGCCTTAAGATCTTTAGATCTTATCCTCCATCAACCGCTAAGGTTCCTCCTTGGTTTAGATTCAGCAATGCTCCATAACCCAATAACCTGCATACTAGAATCTCACTCTTCATCAGATATTCAATGCTTGAGTACCTTGGCCTAATGATCATCTCCTCATTTTATAGTTTTAGGCCTTTCTCAATACCATGGACCAAAACAACTTAGGACTAATACCTTGGATCAAAATACCTGGGGTCAATATCTCAAACCTGATACCTTGGACCAATACAATGGATCAAAATACCATGGACCAAAAACTTCGGACCAAAAAACTTAGTTTTCCAACGTATACACGCTTTGCCTTTTGTGAAAGTGAGTGTGTACGTATACGCAACTTAGATACAATGAACCCACATGTATACGCGGCTTGGCCAATGGTGAACCTGCGTATACCTCTCTTTCTTCATTCTATGAAGTCTGATCTGAAACTCTGTGATGTTAACCTGCTGCACTGATCTGTCACCTGAGTGAGTTGCGATCAAGGACAACACCTGTGTCATAATGCCAACAATATCCCCCTTTGGACTTGATGGCAACACCAAGTCACTCTCCCCCTTTGTCATCAAGGATAAAGGGTCATGCTCCCCCTGAGTACCTGTTGAATTCTCTGATATGCTGAAGTGTTGATTGAGCTCCTATGGTTGAGTCCATGCTCCCCCTGAGCATAAGCAAGGTCTGCAAAAAAATAACATGACTCTATACATTCATCACCAATGACCTTCCTATCACCAAGGACTCATACATACATCCATCTCCCAATCAAATGGGGATATACCAAATTTGACTTATCCACCCAACCAAGTGGGGATATACAATTTTGTATACATGTCGAAACACAAACATTACATCATCCCTCCCATGCATAGTGGGGTTACAAATTAGGACTTTTCATGACCTTTACATTAAAAGATGTACATGACTTATATAACAGAGACCAAATATCTTAAACAAGACCATGATAGCCATTAGCAACTATCATCAGCAGCATCTGTTAATCAGCATCCAGATCAGCAACCATGTTCTCCCCTTGAACCTATTCCACCTGAAACAAAACCTGCACCGAGATCTTCTCAGATAATGCCAACAATGCATTATTAGAAGCATATGCTCCCCCTGAACCTGCGTCAAATGTTCACTGTCAAATCTGATCATTTCATATATCAGAAGAGTTACCAAGGCATCATCATCAATCAGACATATATCAAGTTATCAACAAATTTTTAAAGCCAACATATTTCCATATGTCATCAACAGACTGAAACCATCATCAAGCAAAGTAGATAATTCACTGAACCATATCAGACCCCTTTCTCTTGAGTCTGGCCCACTGTTGTCCCTCAAACCAACATATACGCGACTGTACCCATAGAAACCAGCGTATATACACAACTACGCTTCATGAAACTCGCGTATAACCGCCTTTCTTTGAAGAAGATAGGATTTAATAGCAGGATGATGCAACAACTACTCCCAGCTTTTGTCTGAGATATTCAAATGTCTCTTTGGGCAGTGGTTTAGTGAATATATCAGCAACCTATTCTTTGGAGGGAACATACTCCAATTTGACCTTTTGTTCAAGCACTCGTTCATGTAGAAAATGATATTTGATGGGTATGTGCTTGGTCTTGGAGTGCATGACTGGATTCTTTGAAATATTGATGGCACTTGTATTATCACATAGACTGGAGATGGGTGGAGTACATGTGATCTGAATATCTTGCAAGGTTTGCATCATCCAAATTAGTTGTGTACAGCAAGATGCAGCAGCCACGTATTCTACTTCAGTTGTAGATATTGCAATTGAACTTTGTTTTTTGTTGAACCAAGACACTAATCTAGAACCCATATAAAATGCACCACCACTTGTGCTTTTTCTGTCATCAACACTTCCTTCCCAATCTGCATATGTATATGCATGAAGTGTAAGATATGTATCTCTAGGATACCATAAACCAAATTCCTGTGTTCCTTGAAGATATTTGAAGATCCTTTTGACTGCCTGAAGGTGTGATTCCTTTGGATTTGCTTGGAATCTTCTGACTATTCCCATTGCGTGCATGATGTTCGGTCGAGTACCTGTTAGATAAAGCAAACTGTCAATCATGGATCTGTAAGTTGGTTGATGCACCATTATTGATTCATCACTTGAGCTGAGACTACATCCTGTTACCATTGGGGTACATACTGGTTTAGAATCTTCCATGTCGTACTTTTTTAGGATCTGTTTGATGTATTTGGTTTGTGAGAGAAAAATACCATCTTTATTTTGTTGAACTTGTAGACCAAGAAAGTAGGTGAGCTCACCAAGCAATGACATTTCATATTCTTGCTGCATTACTAAAGCAAAATTCTGACTCATGGATTCTTCATTGCTACGAAAAATGACATTATCAACATAAACAACAATTATTAGCAAATTACCAGTGTCAATCTTGTATATAAATTGTTATCTATTGATCCCTTTGAAAAACCCTGTTGGTGGAGATATTTGTCAAGACGGCAATGCCATGCCCTTGGAGCCTGTTTTAGACCATAGAGAGCCTTCCTGAGTTTGCATACAAGGTTTGCATCATTTCCAAGAATGAATACTTCTGGTTGTTCAATATAGACTTTTTCTTCTAAGTCTCCATTAAGAAAGGCAGATTTTACATCCATTTGGTATACTTTGAATTTTGTGAAAACTAGAAAGAGCAAGAAACATTCTAATGGCTTCAAGTCTACCAACAGGTGCAAAAGTTTCTTCAAAGTATATACCTTCTTGTTGAGCATATCCTTTACAAACAATTATGGCCTTGTTTCTAATAACTTCGCCATGTTCGTTCAGCTTGTTTTTGAATATCCATTTAGTTCATATGATATTCGTATCATGAGGTCTAGGAACTAATTCCCAAGTATTATTCTTTTCAATTTGCTCAAGTTCTTCATTCATGGCCTTGACCCAACATCCATCTCTGCATGCTTCATTTACATTTTGAGGTTCAATGGAAGATAGTAATGCTAGATAGCTTGAAGTTTTGGCAATGGTTCTCCTAGTCCGCACACCTACCCCTTTTTCTCCTAATATTTGAGTTTCTGGATGATTTTTCTGAACATACCTGGATGGAGTCTTTTCTTCTATCGTTATCTCTTCTTCTGGTGCTTCATTGGTTTCTTCTTCAGAATCAGTGTGATTCGATGTGGGAAAATGATCCTCATCTTTTTCATTGTCCGGGGAAAATTTTAAGAACCCCCCCTAAATTTAGATGTATAATAAATGGGCGAATCTCCATGGTATATAGGAAAATGGAAGGCGATTTTATCAATAATATAATATGTATATATAATTTTTTGGCGAATCTCTCACCAGGCATGGCAAATATTTTACTCAATTATAAAATCTTGTAAGATCTTGGTGAGTCTTTCACTAAATAATAAAACTTTGTAAGGTCCTAGTGAATCTTAGCATTGTGAACTCTTGGAGAATTTTTTGAAAAGGTATAAAACCATATATGACAAGAGCCACATGGTGGCAATATCACTATTTTTTTTCACATTTCCACGACATGGAACTTGTTTATAAAATTATAAAAAGCCAACCAAGTCCCTTATAATATGCAGGTAAGATTATAACAGAGTCTGGTACATCTACTATGCTTGTCTTCATTCAAGTGTCATAGCTACTATACTTAACACTGTGAATCACAACTCTCTCAGAACTCAACTCTATAGTGTAATTAAAACCTTTGGAAATTGAATCTGACAACTCTATAAAAAAGGATTAGTGAAATAGAAGCTTTTGTGAATGAGCCCCCTAACTATCACTGCTAAACAATCAATCTAGACTATGAAGTCTTCCATCTTGATCACAATCGTGCTCATGATCAAGGGA
>APFE030760859.1:1755-18235 GCA_000404065.3 Pinus taeda | reverse complement strand
GGTATTTGGACCATAGGATTCACTTAAATAAAACCTCTTTATTGAGCCTTCATAAATAGAATGAAGGTTATGGACTAAATATAAAAATAGGTTTTATTTATTTACCATATGTCTAGTTTATTTATATTTTTATTTATTTACCATAGCTTTTGAGATATGGTATTTGGACCATAGGATTCACTTAAATAAAACCTCTTTATTGAGCCTTCAAATAGAAAGAGGGTTATGGACTAAATGTAAAAAGAGGTTTTATTTATTTACCATACGTCTAGTTTATTTATATTTTTATTTATTTACCATAGCTTTTGAGTAAGTATAAAAAGAGGTTTTATTTATTTACCATACCTCCACTTTATTTATATTTTTATTTGTTTAAACCCTTGCATGCATATAAGGTGACTTATGGAGTAAATATAAAAAATGTTTTATTTATTTACCATACCTCTCATTTATTTATATTTTTATTAATTTACCATACCTCTTTTATAAATATGGTATTTGGCTCATAGGATTCACTTAAATAAAACCTATTCCTGAAAATGGGCGAATGGAAGGTTGTAACTCCTGATTTCAAGGGCAAAATTTACCTTTTTTACCCTCCCCCTTAAAATAAGTTGGGCTTCTTGAAGTGATTTGTAAAAATGTACTATGATACAAAATATTCGCCCACTAAAAATTTAAAACCCCTTAATTCCCCCAAAGGGCGAACATTCGCCCCTAAAATTTTCCATGTCATTGTCATAATCTTCGGTTTTTATTTGTTTTGGATTTTTGCATGCTTCATCAACCACAACATCAATACTTTCAATAATTCTTCCAAGTCTTTTGTTGTAACATTTATATCCTTTACTTCGGGAAGAGTAGCCAAGAAGAATACCTTCATCTTCTCTAGGTTCAAACTTACCAAGTTTTTCGTCAATCCTTTTGATGTAGCATTTGCTTCCAAAAATTTTGAAGTATTTTAGGAGTCTTACCATACCAAAGTTCATGTGGAGTTTGAGTGTTGTTTACCTGAACATTTTCTTGATTGAGAATAGTGACGGCGGCGAATGTATCTTCACCCCAAAAGGTTGCAGGAGTTCCAGATTCATCTACATAGCACGAGCCATTTGTTGAACAGTTATGTTCATCCTTTTTACTACTCCATTTTGTTTAGGAGTCATTGCGGTGGAGAACTGCCTTTTTATTCCATGTTGTTCACAAAAGTCAAAAAATTCATCTGACGTAAATTCCCCTCCTCGATCAGATCTGAGGCATTTGATTTTGCGATCTAGTTCATTTTCAACCAAGGCTTCGAAGGCTTTGAACTTTTCAAATGCTTCATTTTTATGCTTTAGAAGACCTATCCAACACATTCTGGAGAAATCATCAATGAACAATATAAAGTATTCTTCTCCACAAGGTGACTTTTTCCTTGATGGACCACATAAATCAATATGAACAAGTTCAAGAGGCTTACTAGCTGACCCTTCCTTTTCGATGAATTGAGATCTGGTTTGCTTACTGAATTGACATGATTTGCATATAGTATTTTCAGGAATGTTGATATTTGGAAGATCATGAAATGCCTGGAATCTGCATGCTTTTCTTATTTGAGAAAAGCTTAGATGTCCCAATCTTCTGTGCCATAGCCATTTTTCATCATTTTTTCTTAGATAACATTGTTGTTGTCCTCCCTTGAGTATGTATAGGTTGTTTGGAGTTCTTTTCCCTTTAATCATGATTTCTCTTGTATCAATCTCACGAACAACACATCCATTTAATCGGAACACTACTTCAATTCCTTGATCACACATTTGACTCACACTCAATATATTATGCTTTAAGCCATCAACATACATAACATTCCCAGCTTTAACTTTTTCTTTCAAGAAAATAGAGCCTTTACCTTTTATGATAGCAAGAGTGGCATTTCCAAATGAGACACTCTTTTCTTTTTCTAAGGCATTATATGAGTGAAGTTTTTCTCTGTCACTTGTGATGTGTTTTGAGCATCCATTGTCAATGTACCACTGGTTTTCTTGTCCTTCTGCATACAAGGCTATACCACATCTTTTTGTTTGTGGTTCTTTCTTTCTCCATATTTTGGGATTTAATGGAGTTTGCTCTTTTTGAGCTATTTGTCGAAATTTACTCTTGCATTCAGATTCTTCATGGCCAAAGTTGTTACAGATTGAGCATTCTATTTCATTTTCAAGAAGAGAAAAGTTATTATAGGAACTTTTCTTGATCCCTGTCACATACCTTTGATTTCGTGCTTCTCTATTCATGATAGTTTTGTAAGCAACACATTGAGCAGCTTTGTGTCCAAAAATTTTGACATGAGAAACATTGACCATTAATGAATTTCCTGCGATTATGGAATCTACTGACCTGTTGATTATAGTTGAAGTTCCTCCTACTGACCTGTTGGTTGATATTATTTGAAGCAAATTGAGTATGATTTACCTGAGGTTGATTGTGGCTTCTGTTCATACTGTTCAGCCTGATTCACCTGGTAATCTTCTTTATGCCTTTGCTGACAATTATCGAACTGTTCACTGCACTTTGCTACATCACGATAGCTTTTAGTGGAGCTTGACGGATTTTGAGATGTTTCTTCAGTATATCCAAGACCTGTCTTTATCAGAGGAGAGCGCTGCACTTTGATAATTTCATTTAAGGTTCATGATCCTTTAGAAAATCTAAGATTGAGAGCTTTTGTTTTCTCAAGATCCTTTCTTAGACCCACAATTTCACATTCTAGCTTTTCATTGTGTTTTTCTCTTTCAATAAATTGGAATGTCAAGGTATCTATAATCATATTCTTTTCTTCTAAACAGATTTTGAGTTTAGAGATTTCTTCATAAAGGTCATCTTCATCTAACACATCCAAAAAATCATCATCTTCATAAGCCATCAGAAGTCTATAGTCATTACTATTTTCATCTTCATCACTATTTGATAAACCATCGCTATCTTCATGAGTATAGTAGCTCTTTTTACTTACACTTTGTTTTCTATTCCATTTTTCAATTTCCTTCCCTTTATCATTTTATCTTTATGAGGACATTTGGCAGCATAATGACCGACTCTACCACAAGCAAAACATTTGAAAGGTAGTTTACCTCTGAATCTACCGGAACCTGTTGAAGATTCTTGACAAAGTTCGCTTCCTCTTCTTCTTCTTAAATATGTCCTGATTCATTGAGTTCTTCTTTTCCTTTTGTTGAAGCTTTAAATGCGACAACTCTCATATCTGATGGACCTCCTTTTCTCATCTCAAAGACAGTTAAGATTCTATGAAGTTGTGTCATAGTAATAGCCTGTAGATCTTACTTTTCTTCTATGGTAGATACCTTTGATTAAAATTTAGCAGATAAGGATCTCAAGACTTTTTCAACTAAGGTAACTTCCTTTATCTCTTCACCCAAATTATTCATGCAATTAATAATCTCATCTATACGTAAGAAGTAACTAGCTACACTTTCATCATTGTGCATCTTGAGAGTTTCATATTGAATTCTAAGAGCTGCAGTTTAGCTCGTTTTACCTAAGATTCTCCTTTGTAGCTTAAAATGACAGACTTCCCAATAATGTATTGACAACCTTGGCATTGGTTTCATATTGCTTTTTACTTACTGCATTTGTAGGAATTGTTGATGGAAATGTATATCCTCCTTCCACGATTTCCTAGAGATTGAAGATAGGTGGTGGTTCTTACCTTCCAATAAACAAAGTTGCTCCCATCAAATATTGGTGGTCTAATGGATCCCCCGCTTTCTTGATTACTCATGATGATGGATCTTCCTTCAAGCGATCAAGCTTCTTCTAAAGGACCTGCTCTGATACCAATTGTTGGAAATAATACTGAGAGGGGGGTGAATCAGTATTATTAAACTAATAATTTTTCATTTCCATAATCATATTCATATACGCTACTTCGGTTAAGGGAACTCGCGTGTACACGCAACTGTGTTTAGAGCAACTAGCGTATATCCAGCAAACTTATGATTCAGTTAATTCTCATATATTGATCTTTAATCAGTACATCAGAACCATATAAACAGTAACCAGGTGCAGTAAAAACAGAACAGATCATCACACATAAGAAACACACATGAACACCAAGATATAAGGTGGAAACCCAATGTGGTTGAAAACCACCTGCTGCAATCGTCTCTGTCTTCTTTTAATAATAAGAGAATTTTGTTTACAATTTTTGTACTGGTGTAGTCTTATACGAGTACGCAGGCTTCTACCTGCAGAATGCTACAGCCTTCTCTCATTCTCCATCTTCTACTGGAAGGGAGCTATAACCCCTTAGCTCTTGTACTAGTTGATATGTTTACTAGTATGTAGGTGCAGGCCTACAGAAGGCTACAACCTTCTCTTTTCCTTAAGGGACCACATTTCATAAATTTTTAGACTGGATCCATCAAAAACATCATTCAATCATCAAATATATCTACATCAACCAATCTCCTATTGAACCAACCACAACCAACTCAATCAATCACTTTGACAACCCATCAATCTGATCTATCAGAATGTTATCACCAGAGTACAGTAACCAAAACCCAAGCCATAACCCAGAACACTGCAACAACAAATAGCAGCAACTAAAACATAGATTGTACGGTATATGCTACTTTCTTGTGTCGAACCTGCGTGTATACGCACTTTCCTTAAAGCCAACCAGTGTATACATCTGCAAATATTAATTCATTATTTTGCAGCTATACCAGACTTCAGTTATACCCAGATCATATCATTTACAGAATAATATATGTGTCAGTATTCAGATCTAGAGTATTCATGAGAAAAAACACACAATGATAGTTCACTTTATGCCTTAAGATCTTTAGATATTATCCTCCATCAACCACTAAGGTTCCTCCTTGGTTCAGATCCAGCAATGCTCAATAACCCAATAACCTGCATACTAGATCTCACTGTTCATCAAATATTCAATGCTTGAGTACCTTGGCCTAATGATCTTCTCCTCCTTTTATAGTTTTATGCCTTTCTCAATACCATGGACCAAAACCACTTAGGACCAATACCTAGGATCAAAATACCTGGGGTCAATATCTCAGATCCGATACCTTGGACCAATACCATAGATCAAAATACCATGGACCAAATACTTTGAACAAAAAAACTTAGTTTTCTAAGGTATACATGCTTTGCCTTTGTGAAAGTGCGTGTGTACATATACACGACATGGATACAGTGAACCCACGTGTATACACGGCTTGTCTAGTGGTGAACCTGCGTATACCTCTCTTTCTTCATTCTGTGAAGTTTGATCTGAAACTCTGTGTTGTTAACCTGTTGCACTATGATCTGTCATCTGAGTTAGTTTCCATCAAGGACAACACCTGTTTCATAATGCCAACAAATGTGGAAAAACTTGAAAAGGAAAATTGTGATGGCGAACAAGGTTTGGCTAATTTGTCACCTCTTCTTTATCAAGGGTCTTTATCTTTAAATTCAATGATGTATGAATGGAAAATATCATCCACTTGAACCAAAATCCTTTGGTCGAAATATAAATCCCATGTATATTCTAGGATCCTCATTCCTCAACTCGGCATTGTAAGTATATATTATCTTCTCTTGTTGATCTAATCGAGTAGAGAAAGGTAAGGGGAAAATCAATTAGTGAGGAAACCAATATCAGAGGTATATATTACCTTCTATGGAGGAAAAACCTCTCATGCTCTTAATAATTTGGGATCCCTCTTCCACCCATGAAATAAATAAGTGCCTAACCATAGTTCTATAAATAAAATAAATAAAAGGTGAAAGAAGAGAAAGGATTCCTGCATAGAGAGGTGAAATAAGTAACTTAGTTGGGGTATTGTTCAGGCTCACTAGAAGCGAAGCAATTCTTGTGTTCATGTAGTGACTCCATTGTAGTAATGTCTACGCCTGCTGCTAGCAAAGCAACACCAGAGATGAAAACTCATACTTTGATTATCTTAAACTCGTAGCTATATATTACTCCTTCCTAGATCGAAGAATTGGAAATCCTTGATATGTGTTTAATCAAGTAATGGAATGGAGGGGACTATATCTCTAACCAGGTTAAGTATGGAAACCAAGGTAATCTGTGTGATGAATCAATACTTCCTAAAAGACTGATACCTTGCAATAAGAGAATTAAACCTAAATAGAGAAGCTAGAGTTCTAATAGTGTGTCGCCAAGTGTTGACACTGCGATCAACACCCTCCAAAAATTTTCCTAAACTTAAATTTTGGAGCCTACTAAGGATCTTACAATTTTTCCTTCCATAATCCCTTCATGGTTGATTTATTTTTTGTGATATATTTAAGTCTTATTCTTAGATTTTACTTGTCAAAGTCACTTTCTCACACATGCACAGTCATGGTTGAATTCATGAGCGCACTTTCTGTATGCAAGCTTAAACAAGCATAGCACCTCCCATAAAGACAGTGTTTGTGCTATGTTCAACTCATCTCGATAGTCAATCCACATATTTCATTAACAATCTCCCTCACTTCGGTTACAATTGTACTTTTATTTTAGTGAGTTTTCTCAACTATCACTTTTGTGCACTATCACTTGCACGAGTGTCACTTTTACGTTTTTGGTTGTTTTTTTGCTCAATTTCACTTTAATAAGTTTCTTTTTCATGTTATCTTCGCTCTAGAATGTGTCTCTTTCAAGTTCGTTCACATTTTGCAAGTGTTTTCTTCACGTTTTCCTCTTGTCACATGTGTCGATTTTGTTGTTTTCACACTTGCATGTGTCACACATTTGCACATCACCAAAGTTAGTTCTTGCACATTATTTTTCATAATATGGTCTTACATTCATTATAATATGTGCTAGACACATTCTTATAGCTTAATGCACATTTTGGTCACAGTCATCACTTATGTTGTAACTTGTGTTCTAAGTGGCGTAATGTGTCATTTCAACTATCGTACTCATAAATAAGTGTCGCTTTGTTGTTGTTTTAAGGTGTGATTGATGTTCATCATTTATGTGCATTACTTTAGCTTGTTTTAATGGAATTTATGTGTGTGACCCATGTTTGAGTTCTATTAAGATGCATCTCTTTCTCTTACCCTGCTAGTCCCACACTTAGCCATTTCGGGAGCTCTTCTTGGTCCTTCAATCTAGTGTAAGTTGTGAAGACATTATCCCTCTTACTAGGTGATGAGTGAAACTTATTCATGAGCCTCATTGACATATATTTTCCTCCCATATTTTTTCACTGAGTCTTTTCTGAGGTCTCCTCCCTCTCACAGTGCATTAGTACTTCCTCGGATAAGTAACCTAGTCTTTTGTTACCTCCCTTAGAGAAAAGTGCTTTCCAGATGAATAAGAAGCCATTGTTGGAGAGAATTTTTCCCTCCCAAGCCTGAGTGCACTTTGGAACAATGAATCATACTTTATAACAACAAATCACACTTTGGAAAAGCAAGAATGCTTTGTCTCTTAAAAAAGTGCATGTTGCACTCATGAAGCATGAATCCTTCATCCTCCCTTAGGTTGCATGGCTCACTCACAAAGCACGAATTCTTCATCCTTCCCTCAAGGCACATGACACACTCTTGAAATATGAAACCTTCATCCTTCCCTCTTCCCTTAGGGAACATGGTGTAGTCATGAAGCACGAATCCTTAGGGAACATGGCACACTCACGAAGCATGAAGCCTTCATCCTTCCCTTAGCGCGCATGGCGTACTCTTGAAGCATGAATTCTTCATCCTTCCCTCTTCCCTTAGGGTGCATGGTGCAGTCACGAATCCTAAAGACTTCATTTGAGTGCACCCCTTCGACCAAAAGAATTGTTCCCTCCTAGTTCCTCTTAAGCGCACAGGCACACTGGGAAGACTCAAAACATGATCCCTTGTTCCTTCAATGTGCGCCCATGCACCCTCCTTTTTCCCTTGAGTGCATAAGTGCGCCTTGAACCAACGAATGATTCTCCTTCTTTCTTCGGACATGTGCCCTCCACCCTTGAGTTCTCTCTCTCTCTCTCTCTTGCTTGAGTCCACAAGTGCACCTTGAATGCCTCTTGCGAACCTTGACCATCCACTGCCTTCAACACAATAAAAATGAAAACGGGAGTCTTCCTAAGCCACTGATGAGTTTGACTACACCCTCCTAATCAAGCCTCTTTCTTTAACCCTCTCAGAGGCCTATCATGAGTTGATCATTCTATGAGCTAAGTAGTGATAGAATATATATTTTTAAGGATGATTTCATTTTGTCATGAATGATTTTCATTGGCAGGAGTACCTTCCTAGCATGACAAGGTAATTCTAAAAGAAAATAGCAAGGAGAAATCATAAAAAAACACTTGCATAGAAGAAGAACAAAAGAGAGCTATCATGGATACATGAAGCAAATCATCGACAAAAACAAAAAGAATACATTGCATGATGACTCAAAGAATACCAAATCTCATCCAAGAACCTTTGGAGGGTGAATATAAGAAAAAAAGTGGATATTTGATGAAGATTAAGCATATATCAAATCTACCATCAAGAATGCAAGATGAAGCAGTAAGGAAGACAACTTGGCATTGCCACCTCATCATGAAGCTCATGTCATCATTTTCAAGTTGTAATTTGAACAAGTGTCATTAAATGGTAAATGTGTGTCCATGTGTCATGCCACATCATGTGGAATGTAATGATGTAATTATTAAAGAGAAAAGGACAAAATGTGATGTGTGGATGTCCAAAGGTCACATGTGGAATATGAAGAGTCACATAGTCATATGTGGACAAAAGTCATATAGGTAAGTCCAAATGTCATTTAGAAGTTCAAGAGTTGTTTAGAAGTCAAAAGGAAACATTATAAGTCCAAAATTCATGAGGTAAATCAAGAGTTATGAGGATATGAAAGGTCATTCCTCTTGTTATAAAAGAAACCCCATAAATCAAGCAGTGGGGCTTTTGGAGACTTAAGCTTTGGAGAGCTAGTATCGACTTCTCTACTTGGCATATGAGAGAATAACTATTCTTTGGAGAAGAAAGGATTGACTTAATGTTCCACTACTATAACTAGTGCCTCATTATTGTAACTGTGTACTTGGATCTTTCACCTAATTGAAATTCAATGAGCCAACACATTTGCACGCATGTATCACAAATGTTTTAGGACTATCCTTGGGATGTTTATGGTACATTGTGTGTTAATATGTACTAGAGATATTGAACTATTTCGGTGGCTTTGGTACTCATCTTGTTGAATGTGTCTTGTATTCACTTTAATAAGCATTATGTGAACTATTTTGCTAACGAATATTTTCATGCTCTCATGTGGCTCTCTTAGGTTAGTACTACTACTTCCTTCCAAAGACTCACTCTCGCCTCCCACTCGTGAAGGTCTCATTTACACATTTCAATCGGTGTTTCACAATGTCAACTTACTTATGTGTTCAAGGTTTATGTATATAATCTCTTATGTTATCCATTGAAAACCAAGGTGAACTTTATAGTTATGGCAGTCAGTTTGATAATATGGATGGGGCTCCTACTCCAAATGGTATCAGGTCTAATAGGGACTTCACATCTAGGAGACCCCTTGTATGTTGGTGGTATCTAGAACTATCAATGGGAACAAAAGCATACATTAACTATTCAAGCAAAATGTTGTAAAATATCATTTGAGGAAATAGCAGTATAATTTCTCGATAGTACACGTCAAATGAAGTAAAAAACAAAAGCAATGTGTACATACCTTAAGATAGTATGAAAGTATCATTGGAAGGATAGTAAACCTATTATTTGAATAAGATGGGAAATAAGCATAAGAATTACAAGGAGTTTAAGAAAGGAAACTTTCTAAGTTTGATCCTTAATCTTAGTGGTTTATATCTGATAAAGTTTGATTATGGGGGAAGGGAAAAGGACAAACTTGCAAATTTTCTAATGGTGATAACTTATTTTAGTCTTCATAACCATAACCAAATTGGAAGGAAGAGATGAACATGAAAGAGCAATAGATTTATACTTAAGGTGATTGAGAATAAGTTTCACAAATGATTATAAGAAATCAATGAGAAGTGATAGCCTATCCTAGAATATGATGGATTTTGGATATAGGAATAATCAAGATGAAATAAGTTAGAACTCTTTGGGTATCCTATGAATGAATAACCATGTGGAAAATTGCTATTGAATAATAGAAGTATTTCCAAATAGGAACAGGACAAGAATCACTATAAGTTCTAAATAAAGGCAATGCCTATATGCATCAATTGTTGGCAGTTAACCATTTGAATTAAATTATTGAGACAACAACACAGGTCATTTTTAAGATTTATAGGAAGTATGGTAACATTAGATTAAAGAGGTAATGAAACCCTTATTTCTTGTAGGATGGAAATAAAGAACACCAGATAGAAATTATAAAAAATATTCAGGCAGAAAATGGTAAACACCTTAGCATATAGGTGTATTCTCCTAACTAGTCAAATATTAGTGATAGTTGAGCAAGATGCTTAGTCTGAGTAACATCAATATGGAATTGTTAGGAATAGATTAGTTACTTAGAGCTTAGAGGAATGTTGAAGGTATATACCTAATTTATATCATTGAAGTGTTAGGAGAACTATAAAAATGTAATAAATACTAGGGTCAACTTTACATAACGATAAGTGGCAATCTCTCTTAATGATATTGATAAGCAAATTGAGAAACATGAACAATTATTAAGGATGATTAGTAAGGGTCACAGTGATGACCCATACAATTTTAAAGTTTCAATATAGGAATGGATTACAAGTGATAGACTAGGGAAATGTTTAAAGGTTTAGATGTTCAAAGTATGACAACTATCTACTTATCAGTTTCCATGCCTTCAAAGGCAAAGGAAATATGTTATGTCATAAGTTGAGTCTTAAATATGGAAGAACAAACACCTAGGATAAAGAGTAAGAATATTGTATGCTAATGACTAGTCATTTATTTGGATTAGATGAACTAATTCTTCTAAGGGTAATAATGATAATTACCAGGTGATGGATCAATCACTAAGGCTTAACTATTTTTTCATGTATGTGGGTTAAGCATGACAGAAAACTTAAATAATGATGACCAGGTATTTAGATGCTATTGGGTATACCACTCCTTAAATAGATAATCCAAAGATGTAAAGTGCTAAGAACCTTGGGTAATGAACAAAATGTATAAAAAATCAAGAATTTTTGTATCAATGAATTATAGCATGCTAGTATGGACAATAATAAATTAATGCTAAATTTCATTGAATATCCCTAGGTATGAAAGCATGCATGACTAGATATTATGGCTCTAAATGATGGGAGATTACTTTAAATCAACAATGTATTTAGAAAAGAGAAATATGTGAAAACATAAGCATACTAATAGGGTGATTACACATGTTTTGTGAATTGTCAACTTTCTTGTTGAAAGTAAAGGAAATGATAATCAGAAGATGATCAATGTTTGGATGATCTCACAGCACTCATAGTACCAATGATCACTCAGTAGAGATAATTAGGACTAATAAATTTAACCAATTATATGTATGTGTTAGATGGATTTTTGACGATAAGTCTTTCATTATCTATAAAAGTTGGTATTCATTATTAATTTATGTAGGCTAAGAAATTTGATTTGCTAATGAAACATGATAAGGATTTTCATGATGTTTTATTAGTCTACATGTGATATGTGTAAAAGTTATTATCATATTCATGATGTTATATTATGATGTTCAGTTAACACATGGTTCCTTTTATTATTTTTGTGTAATGCTAATATTTCATAAATATATGTTAAGGTTTTAATATTATGATAGTATTTTATGGTGTGATGACATGTGGTGAATGCACGTAGTTGTATGGAGAGAAGTTTAGTGATGGCATGTGTGAGCATGCGGTGGCTTTTTATGTTCTCGTGATGACATGTCAGAGTTAGCATGTGGATTTTTTCTATGAGATAATGATATTATGATTATAATCGATGCATTGAGTGCATGTTATGAGGTGGCGATTAATGGGATTCCATTAATGGGTTGAAAGGGCTAGCTCGTTTGATGATTTTGTAGGATCCCAAACCTACAAAGGAGGATATCTATAAGTAAAACCTTATGAGTTGGGAAAAAAATAAATTAACCAACATATGCCAAAGGTTATTTTTCCTTGTATAATTCTTGATGGTACCTAAGACCATCTTAAGGAGGCCAAAGTGCCTAATATTGGAGTTGTGATATCAAAGTCTAAATGAAGGGTCAAATTATACTTGTTAGTGGAGTTGTGAGGTTTGAATTCAATGCCTAGGGTTGAGTACGTACTAGGATTTGTGGAGGAAGTTAATTCATCCTTCCGAGAATCCTAGGTGTATGCAAGCAGTGTAGTAAACCAGATGTCTACTTGGGTAGAGGTCTCAGGCCTTGCGGACCTAATTAGACCAAGAGGCTTTAAACCTAGTATCAAAAGTTGGGAAGAAGCACTAGAGAGTACATGTGCTTCCTGCAATGTGAAATTTCAATGTTTGTTGTGGTCAATTGGGGTGGCTCTTATACTAGTAACATTAGGGGCTGATGTGGAGGATACGTAAGAAAGTTTTTAAAGAAAAGGCATTTCTGTAACATAATTAAATTTAACTTCTATATGAAGTTACTTAAAGGGAGGAAGTATGTAATGCCTCATATTATTTAATTAAATTAATAATAAATTGTAAACAATACATGAAAAATAATAATAAATAAATAAATCATATCGAAATAGAGAAATTTGATATAATAAAAAATAAAGTAAAATGTTTAAAAAAATGGATAATAGTATAAGGATAATAATTGGAAGGTTTAATCAATCAACTACTTTATTAATAAAATAAAAGCGTAAAAAAAATAAAGAAATTTATGGAAAAGTTAAATCAAGAAAAGGTTTTAAAAAATTTGCATGATGATAGGTGGAACTTATGCATTGAGTTTATTTGCATTGATAGATAAAGGATTTTTACTTAAAGGAGGAGGAGAAGATAATGGGACATCTTTTTCTTTGGAAATTGATGGAAACGTTTAGCAACTCACGTAGGTAGTTGATTGAGGGTTTAAGGGCTCTAAGTTTTCTTCACTGAGAGAATCATCAACCACACTTGCTTGTGGTCAACTTGATCAAAGTTTGGATCACATCGGTTTATGTTTAGCTACCTTGTAAGTGAGTTTATTTTTGCAACTCTCAAGTAAAATTTTCTCAATTTGCTTCTCATGTGGATTATGCAATTACTAATGAAATTTTCTTTACTTTTATTAGTCAATGGGTATGGATTTCTATATATAGTGTTTGTATCATTATTTTTGAAGTTTAAGCCATTACATATTCACTAAAATGCATGTAATTTTACATTCAATCATTTGTTTGATGCAATTTAGGTTTCAATTTAAACTACAATGAAAGGAATATATGTGCATCTTTAAATATTGTGCGTAATTGCAATATTTTGAACACCTAATTCTATTAGACAACCTAAAATGTACAATATGTATTTTCACTTGTTTTTGTATCAACCAATCCTTACTAAATACACACTACTTTAACTAAGGCATTCATTTTGCATGATTCAAGCTTACATGAAAAATATATTGAAATGGATCTCTTTGTAATTTTTAATGATCACACGCAAGTGTAACATTTTGTGCTCTTAATTATGTTAAGCAACTTGAAATATTCATTATGCAATTTTAGTAGTTACAGCTATTATTAAATCTAACCAACCTCATTCTAATTCATTCCAATTTATGCCCACACATGTTTGGTATGATTAATGTTGTGATGTAAACTACATTGAAATGGCTATCTACATATCTTTAATGGATGTGTACAATTTTGAAATTTTGGACACCTAAATTAGTTAAACAACTTGAAATATACAGTATGCATACTTTTCACTTGTCTCCATATTGAACAATCCCACTAAAATGCATGCTACTTCATGTTCATACATATGTTTAAAGTGAAATTCAAACTATGGGTTTGCATAACTTTTATTTTGACAACTATAATTGTCTAAGTATCCTAAAATATTCAATATGTAGATTTAACTTGTTCTCATATGTAACAATCCTCTCTAAAATGCATAGCACTTTAAGCTTATACTTTTGTATAGTGTGATTCAAGTTATTGATGCAATTACAATAAAAAAAGATATTCATTAAATTATAACGGATGTTCTAATTTAACATTTTTTTACACCTACTTCTATTAAACACCATGAAATATACCATATGGAATTTTGCACTTGTTCTCATATCAAAAATTCCTTACTAAAATGTGTGTTGGCATGCATTTGGCATGATTCAAGTTGATAAAATGATATTAAAGGAATATCTATGGCTTCTTAATTTTCTTGCATAGTTTTTGACATTTTTGCCACATAATTATGATAAAAATAGCTTTAGTGTTAAATATGAAAATTTAGCTCTTGTTATCATATCAAATAGGTCTCAATAAATGCATGTTAGTTTATGTTTAAAATCCATTTAGCATGATTTAAGTTGTGATGTGAGGTACATAAAAATGGCTATATTTTCCACTTTAATGTCTATGCGTAATTTCGAAATTTAAAATGCCTAATTGTGTCAGGTATCTTAAAATATGCATCATGCATATCTTTGTTTTTATATTGAACAACCATCTCTAAAATGCATGTCGTTTTATGCTCAAAAATATATCTAGAAGCATTCAAATTGCTTTGAAAATATATTTTAAAATATATATATTTCTCTTTAATAGATATGTATAATTTGACAAATATTAGGAGCTTGATGGCATTAGTATTGTTGTGTGGACAGTCTCGCAGTGGAAAATCCACAGCTACCGAATTCTTGAGGCGAGCTCTTGAATCCCAACGCCCCTCTTCCAGCTACAATTCTTGCATTATTAACGATCCCTCTCTCCATATTGATCGCAACCAAAGTTATGTCAAGTGTTGGAAGTGGAGTATGGCGATGACAAGGGTCTATTGAGGCGTAAATAAAAAATGGAACGATGGAGCCATCGTCAACAGTATCGTCCTCGCCATGTTCAAAAGTGATGGAAATTGGAGCAGCATGTTCATGCCCCCCGCGGAAAGTTTCTAGGACCAGTTACACAGTGGAACTTCACATGGGGAGGTCACATTTACGCTACACCATGGAGCACCAAATTTGGAGGATGAGGGTCGTGTATATGGCTATCGTCATCTCAGCTCAGACTGGCCTCCTCACAGTGTGAATTCTTGGATAGAAGTTGGGTTAGATCAGAGGGGCCTGAATCAAATACGCTTTAGATCTACATCTTGAGATTTATCTTGCATACCTACATGCATCAAGGATTCAATTCATCTTGCACCGCAGAGAGCCCCCTTCTCTCATAAAAAAGCCCAGATCTATATTTAGGTTCAGATCTCAATGAGATACAATTAAAAGGAAGATTACAAGGTGCGGATCGAGATGTAGAGGAGCTACATCATATTTTAATAAAACCATTACTAGAAAATCGATCCTGCTAAGGGTTAAGGGAACAGATCTAGTGACAGATGTGAAGGAGAATTTCCAACAGATCACGAGTATTCTTGCTCCATTACAAACTCTGATTTTTTTCAGGGAAAGTGTTGTAGGATGAGATTCATTTAAAATACTACGGTATTCAAAGGAATTCTACCATCATCTTGAATTTAAGGCTGCAAGATGGTGCCCCAAGGGCGAGCTTTGCACCTGAATCATCTTCGACTGGCAAGGGCCCGACCTCATTCAAGGATGCATTAAGAGAGAATGATTCCACAAAGGACAAAAAAAATTGAAATCTGACAAACCCAGCTCCATACATTGTAGAGAAAATGGAGAAAGCCCCATATTTGTCTATAGAATTACTAGAAGTAAGTGGTATTTTCACTATTTTGCAAGAAAAAGCTATCATATGTCGATTTAATGGTTTCTGACCCAAATCTGAAGATCTAAATGAGTGGATCTACCTCAATTGGACTAGAGATTGTGAAATTTATATGTGTGCAAAATGTTTTTTGTGGTTCAGTTTGATAACCAAAAAGACTTTGAATATGTCATAAATGAAGGACCATGGTTTTATGGAATAGCAAGTCTCTTTGTAACCCCATGGTTCCCTAGTTTTGATGTGATCCAGGTGGATATTGGTGGCCACCCGCCAAGTCCACCTAGACCCCCACCATTGTCTTTCTCGGCATTTTCAGTTTCCTTAATTGTAGCACAACTTACTATTTTTAGCAGTTTTTTGGGTCCTGAACTTCCGGAGCCGTTTTGAGGCCCTAAACGACGTTTTTTGGGGAATCCGGGGGCTACATGGGTCCATGCAATGGACCGATGTTGCCCGTTCCAACAATAATAATGCTCAAATAGATATTTCTAATGACCTACTGTACGCGTCAAACGGAGATCATATGCTAAAGTTACGACCCCGGGAAGTTGATGTACCAACTTACCCCCCAAACGGGGCCCACAGTTTGGCGTTTCATCTCCTAGGGTTAA
>APFE030760856.1:0-11975 GCA_000404065.3 Pinus taeda | reverse complement strand
GACTTGTAGGTGGTTGTTGTTGTTCCAAGAGTATGACTTTGAATTAATAGTGAAGCTTGGACGGTTGAACGCAGGACCAGATCACCTTAGTCGAATCGAGACAAGTGAAGAACCAACTAATTTGGAAGAAGGATTTCTGGATGCGTAGCTCTTTGTTGTAAGGGGCACAGATGATCACTTTGCTGATATAATTCATATTCTAACTACTGGAACAACTCTAGAAGGGTATTATACTTAATAGAAAAAGGAACTGGTGGTCTGCGCTGCTGAATTTTCTGTGATAGCAGGACACTTGTATAAGATGGGTACTAACGAAATAATGCACATATATGATCCGGAGTTTGAGCACTCTAGTATCCTCACTGAAGCACATGGAGGAGTGGTAGGAGGACACTACGAAGGTAAAGTGACCATGCAAAAGGTTCTGCGCGCAGGGTTATGGTGGCCAACAATACATAAGGATTCTAAGGCATACTGTAAGGCATGTGATGCTTGTCAGAGGATGGGAAAGCCATCGGATAAAATGAAAAATGAGTTTGGATTGGTCAAGAAGTCACGTGGATAATCTATCCGCTCTATTATAGACCAAGAGGTGCATTTTTCCGCTCATATTTTGGCTGGGAATCATGCGAAAATGTCGTGCGGACGAGGTTTCGGCACCAGTAATTTCATTGGTTGCACATTGCGCAAAGGGGGTGTAGTACAACTAGGCAAAGTACCTCTGCAATGAGTTCTTAGAAAATTTCCACGAAGCACAAGATGGTGGCAAGGAATTTCACTATGCTTGGCTTATGCTGTTGATTGTACTCGTTGCATGGTGACTTCCGAAGGATAGTCAGTTCCCTTCGCAGGATGAAGATTTACTGGAGGTAGCGAAGTTTTCTTCATTGTGGGCTACGAAGGACCCGAAGAGGGTCAGGGAAGAAAAAGTCTTCTGGATACTGGTCGAGATGGACCTCCACATGGTGATCAATTAGAGGCCAAGGTTGTCTCCAACCTTGTTTGAACAGTTGCGGGCCTACGCGGAATTTAAGGCTGATTTTCATAATGCATACATCCGTGTGAGGCGAGATCCTAAGAAGATATGGCACAAGTTTCCATACATAGTTACGGAGGCCGATGTACATGAGACTATGGGGACATGGCCAGGGGAGTGGCGACAACTCCTCCATGTAGACGAAAGCTGTGCATAAATGGAAGGAAGCAGCACAAGCAGCAACAGAAGTCGAGGACTCGGCTTCCCAGCATACTGAAGAGTAGGAATAGTCCAAGCAGGAAGGAGGCAGGGGTGATGCATAGAGAACTCTCTTCAGGCTGTCAAAGCGCCAAAACGAGACAACTACCGAACCAAGGAAAAAGCACAAACTAGACAAGCAACCGCGCATTGACCCAAATGGTCCTCACAGAGGGGGACATTGATGAAATTGGGGATAAGGTCATAGACACAATGATAGAGTTGTGGACACATTTCGAGCAATAGTGCATGCAGATGATGGGGAGCGTCCAAAAGGATCTGCGAGAGTTTCAGATTCAAACAGGCAGAATTCAAGAGAGTGTGGGACAAGCGAGTGGGATTCAAACGAGAAACAGAACAGAATCTAAACCTCAGAGTCATTCCCTTAGTATAAGGAACATTACGTGTAGATTCAGAAGAAGATAACGTCCAACTTGGAAATATCAAAGGCGTGGGTGTTAATTTAGTTGCGCTACCACTTTAGACTGTCCATGCGCTTCATCAGGGGGTCTCACATGAGCTTCGGATC
This sequence comes from Pinus taeda, assembly GCA_000404065.3. NCBI lineage: Eukaryota > Viridiplantae > Streptophyta > Pinopsida > Pinales > Pinaceae > Pinus > Pinus taeda. The sequence continues at coordinate 10,212 of APFE030760856.1, read as the reverse complement.
AGAGAACATCACACTATCAATAATTAGCTAGCAATGTGAAGGCAGAGCCTCGAAGCAACAATTACACAAGCGTATAATTCAATGCTAGAACTACACATTCCAGAGGATGCAGTAGCTTCAGCAAAGATTCATAAATTAACTGTTGCAGTGTGAAAATCTAAGGATGAGGTAGGCTGAGTTATTTTTCAATTTCAGATGAAGATATCGGAACTACAATTGAAACTAAATTCGGTTACTCTGCCAGAGGTCAGGGAGAAATGTGACGCAACCATCAGAGAACACATGTCTACTTTAGATAATGTAGTATCAGGCTGCAATAATCTTTTTGAAAATGCAATGGATTTATGGACCACTTTGCAGGAGGACTAAAACCCGCAATGACTGGGTATAGAGATCTGAGAGGCATAATAGAAATTTTATGAGATCAGAGCGACTGTGTGCACTTTGGTGCTAGTTCAGTGCTTCTTGCACTTACAATAAGGGAAATTGCTGCAGGCACAGGTTGAGGAGCTGCAATGAAAAAAAAAAGTGTTGAAGCATCGACTTCAACCATGGATAGAGGAAGCAAGCTAGATTACTCTGTCTATTCAAGAGAAGATGAAGACTTTCTAGCAGACACAAAGGACCATGCGCCTCGCGATGGAGGGGCCAACTATAGAGAAGCTGGTCGAAGAAGTGCAGCATGCTGTAGTACAGAGCACAACGGAACTTGAAGTATTGAAGCTGGAGTTCAGTGACCTCCACAATAAAGTGGAGAATCCAGCTGAGTGACTCGAGGGTGAGTCACCATATTTGGCTTGGGGGCCTCTTGGGATGGGATCCCTGGGGTCAATTTTTGTCAGTTAAGTCAATTTTTGTAATAGTTTTTGTTAAAGAATGTAAAGTCTCCGCAAAATGTGGAAGTGAAGCGTGAAGCTAAGAAAGAGTCAAAGGGGAATTATTCCCTTGTATGGGTAGGTGATAGGATGGTTTTGAGACCTGCCCATGGTTCGTGGGCCATGGTATTGTAATGAAAAGGCTATATATAGTTGAGGCATAGCAGGTCTAAAGAGATAATTTTTGGTAGAGAATAATTGTAAGAGCAAGGTGCTAAGGAAGGAAATATATGTTTCTTGTACTTAAGAAAAAGGGGAAGGCTCCTCCAGCTAAGTGTGAGGAGTCCGTCGCAAGTCCGCAGTTGAGTGTGTAGGCCCCTGCAACTGGGTGCGTAGGGATAAGAAGTTTGTATCTGAATGTTTACGTCTTAATAAAGATTGTTTTGAGTCGAATATGTGCATCTATGCCTTGTTTATTGTTTCAGTTAAGTTTGTATATCTCTACGATCTGTTATTACTTATGTGAATTAATTCTTTTTTATTACGTGAAATAGTGGATCTGTATCTTTTATGCATATTAATAACAATTTAAGACCTTCGTTAATTGTTGGAAGTTGTTGGAATAGATTTACAGTGGTTGATCAATGAGAAGAGTTAGGGTTGTGCGAAGGTATATCTGAGCCTTAAGATCCTTAGGAAGACCATCACACAAGCCTTTGGATGCAGAAACCTGGTTCTAGCATCCCCCAATACTGCTTCGGGTGAGATTGCAACCTACGCTACGTAGGTTGTTGCCGAAATGGCTAGTAGTTAGGGTTTGGTTGGTTGCCGTGAATAATTCTGAACCTGGGTCAGTCCCATCAAGCTATCAGTTCACAAAACAACTACCTATGAGGGTTTATATGAATAAACACAACTAATTCATCCAATCATGCCTCATGATTTGTATGTGTTCTTGAAGAAGCCAAGAACACATCCTGTTTTTCATCTAGGGAGGCTTTTTATTTTGTAGAAGAAGCACCAATGGATCCCTTCCTTTTCGCAACACTTTTGGATTTACAATGTTTCTTGTAATGCCCTTCTTTTCCATATCTCTAGTATAGATTTACGGATTTTCCTAGAGATTTAGATCTCCCTCTTAAGGACATATTTTTATTGCTATCCTAGGAGCGTCTTCTTACAGATAAGGTATCTGCATTCTAACTTTCCATATTTTTCATTTCATCTCTTTCTATAAAAAGGATGATATTATTTCATCAAAACTTAAAGTAGTTGCATTACTACCTATGATAACAACTAGATTATCCCATGATTCTAATAAATAACACAACAAAATCATACACATACGCATTAGAAATCTTAATATCAATAAATAATAGTTGACTAACCATAGTATTGAAGGCATTCATATGCTCTATTCTCCATCCTTTATCCTCAAGTTATACAACTTCTTCCACAAGAACACTTTGTTCACCAGGGACTTAAACTATTGCGAAGCCCCTAACTTGTTGCACAATGCCTTTACTATAACTTATCTTAAAACATTCCATAATACCAAATTTGAGAGACATAATTGTATTATGTTCCCTACCTTTTGATCCAACTTGGTCCAGTCTTCTGTTAACATCCTTTTCGATATGGTGCATGGATCCATAATGATCCATTGATCTTTTTCTACCAAAAGATATTCCATTTTCATCTTCCACGACTTGAAACTTTTCCCATTGAATTGATCAATCTCTATCTTTGAACTGGTCACCATTTCCTTTCACCACAAGAATTGATACTGTAGATATGCCACTTTAACAAGGTTTTCCACAAGCTCGAGCTAAAATCCTTAGCCATAAAGGTGTCCCCATGAAGCCAAACTGCTATAATACCAATTTTTGGTTTTACCCATGTACAATTAATTTATGCAAGTAAATTCTTAATAAAATTAGAAAAGATGCAATGTTGTGCATGCACACCGACACACACACACATTAAACATAGATATTTTACCCTAGAAACACAAACTGGGAAAACCAGAATTTTTTTTTAGTATATTCTATTTTACAATGTTACAATACAATATGCATATACTACAATATCCATAAACCCCCATTCCATTATCCTTGGATTATAATACAATTGCAGTTCCTTAACTAGAATTAAAAAATCATGTGTTGAACTGCCATGTGCCACATAAGTACTAAAAATGAAAACTTTCTGCTCAAAATCACCAAAAGTGAATGCAAAAATCACATTTTTTTCGCAGGAGATACTCAGACAAAGAAAAATAATCTTGTTTCTCTCTCTTGATAATGGTCAAGGACATGAGAGCAATGCATGATGCAAAAGGCCTCGTAATGGTACTCATATTCAACTCAAATGCCATCTAACCGTGTTTATTCCTTGGCATCTATTTCTAGTTCACAAAACTCAATGGTACATGTCTCCCACTTGAAGGATAAATAACCCCTATAATGTTTCTATGCATTGGTTCAAGGAATTTTTCATGGCTCTTGAGCATGAGAAGCTTTACTGAGATGCTAAGGTAGTCATTTTCATTCTTTGATGATGGCAAAGGACTTGCAACCCATCCATGTCCCATGTGGTGCTATGAGGACACATTCATGGTGCTTAAGCATAAGAATATATGTTTAGGACCTAAGGTTATTGTTTATGTCATACTGCCCATGGTATCCCACCCAAATGCTAAATAATTCTAACCACAACCTAAAGGATAATTCTTACTGTGGGCTTAAGAAAAAATCTATAGTGTATTAGAAGCCACTAATTTTGAGCCAGCCCAAAGCATGACTTAGACAAAGAGACCCAATATTGGTATTCCTAGCCTTTTTAATAAGTCTCGTATTCCATTCTTGGACTAGATATTTTGTACAAAGTTCCTTGTAATGTTTTTTGGGCCAATTTATATGTTATAACAACAATATGTCCATGTTAAAAGCATGCACATGTTAATAATAATGTATGATTTCATTGGAATAAAATAAAAGGGCAAAAATTGTAAGCACGTTGTCGCTTAAAAATATGGTTCATTATACATAAGCAATGTCATTTACTAGAAGAAATTGCCATTTCAATACTTTTGGTTGTATAGTGTGATTAGGACTATGAAATTCTTATTTTGATTAAAATTTTTGAAGATAGAAAGGAAGTTTGGTATAATGGATTAGCCCCTTGAAAAATGTCAATGGGCTAAGAACAAAGACAAAGATGGGTATGGAAAAACATAGGAATCAATTAGTCACTGCATTAGTTCCTTACAAGATGAATGTTGTGATGATATCTACTTCATCACCATAGGTTAAGCACGTGAACCTAGTGGAAGCCATTCTAATTTGAACATCAAGTCAATATTCATCCAATATTCCATCAACAAAGAATAATCAATTTTAAAAAGACACATAAATTTTGGTAGACAAAGAGTATACAAAGGGTGACACTCTTGATAATACCTAAACTCCAAATACTCAATTTATGACCAACTTCAATGCTAAGCCATCAAGCCATCATGACCTTGAGCCAGGGCCACATATATAATTATTAGCTCTAATGGATCCATATTTTGGATCCCTAAAGAGGGCCCACTTTTATATAACCAAATTCCTAGATACTTGGATGTGCATTGTCATGGCCCTTTAGCTCTAGGCTCTAAACAATTAACGTTTAGATTTTATACAACCTTACAGTGAAGTGGTTCATGTGGCGAGGTTGCTTTATGAATAATTAGGTTTTCTTCATACCAACCACTAGCATGTATATTGCACTCCCAATATTAACAAAATGAATTTTTATGATCTCCTAGTGAACTTCTACATTATCATGGTGATGGGTTCTAGAATTAGGGTCAAACTTCCTTGCTTCATCTATCTAGTGCACGATGAATAACTCCTCAGTGTATCATGTAAATGAAAATTCACTATTAATCCTTAAAGGTAGGTTTCCTAAATTAAATATTGACTGGAAATACATGAAAAATATTAAAGAGTATTTTGAATAAAAAAGTGATGTATCTTGTCGATATAAGTTATTATTATTGGTTTGGTTAATCTATGCACTTTAGCTATTGTTAGGAAATTTTAGGAATAACAATGTTTAAAAATTCAAAGACTAGTAATCATTTTGTTATTAGGTTTTAGGTCTCTTTCAGTACAATTGGAAAGAATACTCATTCATTATTTTGTAATGTAAGGCATCATGTATTGTCAGAGTCAATTATTAACACACACATATACACTTTTTTAGAATGTGAAAACCATGAAAATGTATTATAATTAAGGATAAAGTATTGAAAACCAAGGCCAAATAGATCGTTGGGCCTTCATCAATACGCTACTTCACTCCAACATCAAGTTAGCTAAACTTGGTAAGGGACTATTTGTAATATCCCTAGAATTGCATATTAACATTTAGTATTTATATAATATGAAAATGTTATTACTTTAATGTGTTTGACATGTGATCATTCCCTTAACATGCTACGACCCGCATCAAGAATCCATTATGGTTCTTAACCGCTTACCATTACCATGACAGGTACATTTCCCTTGGACAGATAATGTTTCTTGAAATTAGAGTTAATTTTAAATTTGCTTGTTTGCTATAATGATTTCATAGTAACTTCAAGTGATGATAAGTATCCATGCAGTGGTGGAAAATCGTTTTTTTTATTTGAGATTTGCATTTTATTGAAGTATTATGATTATGTTAGGGTTTCTAAGGTTTAAGTGGTTATTCCATAGCCACTCTATTGATATCTCAATTTCTCTTCCATGTTTTCCTATGTTACACTGGCAGATGGGTACTCAATTTGCAAGATTTATATAGACAAAAATATCTCATGTACAAGGTGAGATACTGAGATGTGATATTGACGAATAGAGCAGGCATGTGGGTAGGTTTAAAAGTAATGAATTTTTCATATGTGAGAATAAATCCCATATGTACAAAGTTGGGATGCCACAATATTTGGAATTTAACATATCTGAGATGCGTTGGTGAGGTCAAAGACATATTCCACTCTCTTTTGCATGCTACCATGAGGCAATTCCAAGGACAAGGCCATGAACATCCATGAAGAGGTTAGTCATCCATGATTTTGAGTATGCATTAATTATATTGAATTTTTGGAAAAATATTTCATAAAATCTTATGTGCAAAGACATAGGTAAACTAGGTTTACTTTGTTGAAAATATTTCATGCATTCTTGTATGCAAAGACTAGTTACCTATATTAAATTCTTGGAAAAACTTCCATGAATTATTGTGTGCAAAGACATAGGCTAAATATGTTTATTTTTTCTTTAAAATATTGCATGGTTCTATGTGTAGAAAGATAAAATTATTGTGTTAATCTCTTCGAAAAAGAATTCCATGGTTCTTCTGTGTTAACCTCTTGAAAAAGGTTGCATGGTTCTTGTGCTTAAAAATAAAAGTGAACCATATTATTTTCTTGAAAAATATTTTCATATGATTATTCTTTGGATAAGTTAACCATGTTTGTAACAACCCTGAGTTAAATGTTCATGTAATAAATATTAATAAAGGCAAAATAAGGCCAAGGTCATGGGGCACGTATTCCAAATTGAATGTTGGGAAAAACATCCTAGTGGGCATAACCTATTTATTATGGCTAAGGAAATTGGCAAAGGCATTTGCAAAGGCTTTGGAAAGGCAAAGAGGAATTTATTGGAATTTATTTATGAAAATAAAAGAAAATAGGAGAAAAGGGAGATGAAGGGTCACAAATTTGCATGAGGAGAAAATTGAAGGAAAAATAGAGGGAAATGAAGAAATTAGAGGCGTCAATGATAAAAAGGCTTCTAAGGATCATTTCATAGTTTATTGTCAGATTTTGTCAGTTCTAGTTTGGTTCTCTCGTACTCTTACACACTTAGAGAATTCTTGGAGAATTGTAGCATGGGATAAAGGAAGCCAAGGAAGGACAATGAAAGAAAACGAAAAGAAAAGAAGGCTAGATCAAGAATTTTCAATAGGAGAATATTGCAAGTAATAAGTTACATGTGTGATTTTCTAGCTGAGGTGTGAATGCATGATTCATGCATTTGTTCATTTGGTTCATTTGTTGTCATTGGAATGGAATTTTCTTGGTTAGATAATGGTTTCAACCTTGCCTTTCCATTTCTTGGATAACCATGGTGTGATGGGATTCTTTTATGGTTGAGATTTGGATTGCAGGAGGGGTTTGGAAATTCGTGAGGTGGTCCTAGGAAAATTTCCAAGGGTTGGGGGTGGAGGTGGTTTAATCTCTGAGAATCCCTTAATAGGTGGGTGGAGAGAAGAAAATTACTTAAGGTAATGGTGAATAAATTCTAAGGCATCCAAGCTTGTTTTGGGCTCAGTGGTCTCTTGACTGATTTTGGTGAGATTACGATAGCCTAAGGGTGGAGGTAGTTTAATATTCGAGAAGCCTTGTTTGTCCTTGTCTTGGTTTGCTTATGTGATCTCTTGACTGGTTTTGGCGTGATCGTGGTAGCATGAGGGTGGATGTGGTTTAATCTCTAGGAATACCTGGTTGTTTATGTCTTGAGATCCCACATTCATGCTTGGAATATGGCACAAGGGTGATTGGATGAAATAAATATTTGGTTCAGCCTAATACATGGTCAGGTGGTACGTGGAAATCCCTAACTTGGTTGGCTTTTGCATCAATTAATAAGAGCTATTTACTTAAGGTAATCTATGAGCACTTGTACTTGTTATTATGATGATTTGATGGTTGTTCTATCATGGTTAATAATTTGCTTATATGGTGTTTATAAGCATGGATCTGTTATGTGCTCTAGTTATGGATTTGTTAAGGATATGATAAGTATTTGATGGTTCCTAAATGCATGGCTAACAAGTTTTATTGCAGCTATTATGATAGGGCATTAGACCTTCTTGGTGACTCTTAGATAAGTTGTAGAAGCCTATGATCAAATAAGCATTCATGACCTATAGCTTACATGATTACCATGTGTTTGATGAAATGATTGTTATGTTTAGGCCTGGATAGGTAAAGTTCTTGTTCAAGTATTGTATGAATGGATTTATCCTTATGTTATTTATCATTCTGGAAAGTCTCATTGATTTATGGGCAGTGGTAAGGAGGCTAGCCTGAAATGGTGGCTTAGAATCCACTGCCCATAAATCAATGAGGAGGTAAGTTCATGTCATAGTAGCCCTCAACTCATGTTTACCCTAGTAGGCTAGCTAAAGTGGGTAAATGTAGGAGGAGGTGGTTACATGGTGGTATAAGAGTGGGTTTATGTTCTCTTTGGGTGATATTTGATACCACAGGGTGGTATCAGAGCATGGTTGAAATACTTGGACTGGATGGGATAGATGCATGTTGTTATCCATGCATTGTCATGGTATTGGTTATCGTGCATGAGGTCACTGTATATAGTTAATAGTTAATGATATCATGCATGATCTTGATATATTGATATGGTTATGTATATACATGTATCGTGATAATCTAGACTGTTTGTATAGACAAGATAGCCTCCCCTGAACTTCACTAAGGTATGTTTATTTTTTTCATATTTTTTTATTAGACATGGTATGTTTCTGGGAAGAGGAAGATTAGGGATGATTAGCAGAATGGTGGGTTACAATTCATGTGACTCTCCTTATAGATCAACCGAGTAACATGGGGAATAGAAATCTCCTGACATAATGAATACCTTGATAAGTCTGAAAGAAAACATCATAAATTGCAAAGAAGATAATGATAGGATAATTTAGTCATAAGAATGACTTACCAGGGCACAGGAAAAGCACGATGAGGTTAATGCAATTATCCTTCAGAGCCTATCGGATTTACAAAGATAGGGACAACGATGGATAAATTATGGACAGGAAGATAGGAATAATGGGGAATATCATAGCACGTCTCATGGAGGGAACATGTTTGACAAGGAATACATGGTCAAATGTGGCAAATGGTTGGATACACCTAACAGGAGAGGTAGTAGTTATGGGTTCTACTCTGATTCTGGTTCAGGTACGTATCATGGACATCATCGCTATCATCCTTACAGGAGGAGTGAGAGGAGATACTTTCCATATTAGTTCAAGAAATTCAGACCTCCTAAGTTTGATTGAGAGATGAACAAACTAGAAGATGCAGATCCATGGATGTTTGGGTTGAAGAAGTTCTTTGAGCTGCATGATTATACATAGAATATGAAAGCCATGATAGTTATTTTTAGTCATAAAGGAAAAACAAAAATTTGGTGGGAAGATATGAAATGTGTTAGAGACATCAAGACATAAGAGTTGAGTTGGCATGAGTTTAAAAGGCTCTTCTCAAAAAAATTAATTGTTAGATAGATACTATGATGGTAAGGCTAAGGAGTTCCATGAATTGAAAATGAGATATATGACAGATGAGGAGTACACGACTAAGTTTTTAGAGTTGTTGAGGTATGTACCTTATCTTAAGGATGGGAAGACAAAGGTTAATAGATTCAACAATGGACTGCCATTAACATTCAAGGATCAAATTGAGTATGATGAGTCTCAGTCACCGGAGGAAGTCATTGGAAAGTTGAAGCATTCTTATGAGCAATCAAAGCGTAATTTTAAGTCAAAAGGGAATGAAAATACTAAAGAAAAGTGGCCACCAAAGAATGGAAGACCTTAGGATGCAAGTGAGAAAGAAAATGGTGTTCCTTATAAGAAGTTTAATGTAGTAGAGAAGGGACATGGATCTCAACCTAGAGAGCTGCAAAATAGAGATGATTGTAGGGGAGAGTTACAGTATTGGATTTGTGGCAAAGATCATCGCAAGAAGGATTATATGTTGTATCATGGTGACAAACCTTAGATCTACTATGCTCAAGAGGTGCACGAAGTTGGGGATGTGGGCCAGAGTATTCCTCGGATTTATGTAACATTTGATAACAAGTAGGCGAATCAACATATATCCATTATTGAGATGGAAGGTAAGCTCTACGATCAAGTTGCTTATATTTTGATTGACCCTAGATCTAATTATATTTATGTTAATCGTGACCTGATGCATAAGTGTGGTTTGAGAAAACAAGTGTTGCAGAGTTTTGGTTGGTTCAGTTGGCTACAGGTACTAAGAAAAGCCTTCATCATTGGGTGAGAGCTTGTGAATTTATTTGAATTGTATGTCTACATCAACACATCTAAATGTGCTTCCATTGGGATCATACATTATGCCTCTGCATATGGATTGGTTGTATCTTCAGATGACCAAGGTAGATTGTTAACAAAGTTACCGATCAAACGAGAACTATTGCCTCAAAACGAGAACTCTAGCCAAAACACCCCCAAAAAACATGAAAAAATAGGCTAGAAACAAAAAGTGTTGATGCTGGAATACCAATTTTTATTTTTGATTTTTTATTTATTT
>APFE030760853.1:1461-21109 GCA_000404065.3 Pinus taeda | reverse complement strand
GAGCATCCATCACTATAGCAAGGCGCTTTAAGAAGATTCTAGACCAATTCATGGATTACTCAGGTGGGAAGGTCAACCAGATAAAAAGTTGTACATATGGTTGGAATACACCAAATCATACCATCCACATCATTGCAAGCATATTTGGAGTCTCCTGCAAACTAGTCTGGAACCATTTCTCCTACTTAGGGATGCCAGTAAGTTTGGGACCGCTGAAAGCTGATACCTGGAACAAAATCCTCGACAAAATAAAGAGAAAAGTGCAACAATGGGGCACCATGTGGCTGAACCCAGCAGGATGACTAGTTCTTCTAAAATCAGGTATAGCTTCTCTTCCCATATATCGTTTTTCCTTATATCAAGCTCCAGCTGTTTTCCATCAGAAAATGGAAAGAGCCCTCAGGCATTTTCTTTGGCAAGGAGGGAAAACGGATAAGAAAAAATTCAATCTTGTAAGCTAGAAGAATATAATCCAATCTCAGGAAAAAGGAGGATTAGGCATCAGATCACCAAAATTGCTAAACTTAGCCCTTGGAGCTAAAATCGTATGGAGGATGATCACAGGGCCTACAGCATGGTGGAAGAAGATCTTAGAGGCAAAATATCTGAACTGCACAAGGCAGCGACTCCTGGAGACTAATATTCCCAACAGAGATAGTACAAAAATTTGGCAACTGTGCAAGAAGGCTATTAACTTTATGTCTCAGAATATCTCAAAGGTCCCAGGAGGGGGAGCAGTATCAACTTCTCCACAGACAGAATTTTAGGGCAGCATCCCATTGGAACAAAGATGGAGGCAATCCCTGCTATAAACTGGCTTAATGGCAAAGGAATACTGCACTTGGCCCAAATATCACAATGGGACAATCACTCTCAAGCATGGACAGGATGGAAATTCCCGGATCATCCCAGGGAGTTAGACACTAGTCTCATTGCCCTAAAGAAGCTCCTACACAACAAAGCCCCGGTCCAAGAAGGCATACATGATGGATATCGTTGGGACCCAACTGGAACTCAATACACGGTTAAAGTTGGTCATCAATTTCTTTGTGACAGCACTCTCCAACAGGAAATATGGAACCAATGGAAAATCGTATGGAGAGCAGAAGCACCTCCCAAAGTTAAGTTTTTCATTTGGCTGCTCCTGAAAGGAAAAACATTAACCGCTGAAAATTTAAAGAAAAGAGGCATAATGGGGCCATCCAGGTGCCCAAACTGCTGTAGATCAGAGGAAACAATGCAGCACTTGTTTATAGAATGTTCGGTGGCTGACGAATGTTGGAAGAAGATGGCCTCAATAGGGGAAGCACCCTGGGAGCCTCAGGCAACTATTGCAGAAACGATTCACAAATGGAGGAAGAATTGTCCATGGAGAGAGAAAAGAAGTAAATTGGCGCAAAGGGTATGGAACATCATTCCTCTAACTCTCTTATGGCGCATATGGTTGGCAAGAAATGGAAAGTTATTCCAAGAGAAAGGCTCCAACACCAGGATAATGTGCCACAAGGCTAAAATGTTAGCGGTAGAGACAGTCACAAATCATACCAAAGGCAAAATTGACGCAACAAATTCTAGTATGGAAGAGAGAAATCTGCTCAGCTATGTATTTGAGAACATTGCTAACGCTCAGGAAACAAACAAGGGAAGGACAAAAATGAAAGAAACTAATAGCGCATGGAAAATGAGATTAAAGGATGAGGAATTTTCGAATTGGCTCAGAAATTGTAACAGGTTCTGCTTATTTTTTTACGGTGCTTCTAAATCGAACCCGGGCCAAGCCGGGGCAGGGGGCCTAATCTGCAACGCAAATGGAGACAGCATTCTTCATTTCGAATGGGGGCTAGGAGAGATCTCCAACAACAGAGCAGAGGGCTTAGCACTGTATCAGGGCCTCACACAGCTACGAAAGTTAGGGATAACAAAGGCAGTTGTTTTTGGGGACTCAGCAATAATTATCAGGCTTATGGCGCAGCGACAAAGCACGCCAAATATACTTCTTCAACAGATAAACCACCGGAATCAGATCCTCCATGCATCAATGGAAGAAATCACGTACTACCACATCCTACGTGGATTGAATAAGGAGGTCGATAAGCATGCCAACAGGGCATGCAAACGATCCAAGGGCAGCTTGAGCTGTAACAACATCGTTTCATTTCAACCGTTACCATGAGTCCACAACATTCAGTCAACAGTAGGTGTACCACAGCAGACAGAATCAGTGACATCAGACAAGTAATCAGTACCGATGACAGAGCAGGTAAGATGGGTTGGATTTGGCTCAGAAATGTGATCAGGATATCGCTTCAATGCATGGGAAACAAGAGAAATCCAGAAGAAAATTGTCCTTATAGATTGATCCTCAAGGAAGTCCCTAGCTCCTCCAGCGCAAAGAAGAATGAACCAAATCCAAACCCAGAAGAGTCCACAGCTAGGAAGATTAGTCATATAGAGATAGATTAAATATGCTTTGTAGCTGTAAATTTTGGTGTTTGCAATATGTAAGGATTTATAGTAGTATAGGAAGCTTTAGAGGCAGAAATACTAGAACAAGGATCAAGGAAGGGACCTTTTTTGTAATTCCTTTGATCCATGATGTCCAGGAAGCACTGTATGCATGGAGAATTGACTCTTTTTTTCAATCTATAATATAGCAACCGAACCTTGTCTAAAAAAAAAAATTACACATGTTTATAAATGAAATATATATATTACAAGGTCATAAATAACTAAACATTTATTCTAAGTATATTCTTTAACTTTTAAATGTGTTTATGTAAGATTTAATTTTATTTTTTATGAATTATTTTTATGGGTAAGTTGTCTTGCTTAATATTTGTATATATTTATATCAACAACTTGAATGAGCTTAATGGTTAAGAGCATGTTCCCTCGATCGAGGTGTGGCAGAGGGGAGGAGGTGGGCCAGCGACGATGGGAAGTGGAGATGTCAGATATCAACCACACGAGCACAAGGATAGAGATCTCTTCGGGATGTGGAGGAAGAGGACAAAAGGAAGGGCAGGTGGAAGGACAGGGCAGGGAGGGAGCAAGTCCCGAGAGGAGGCAGGTGGAGCCAAGAAGGGAAGGCAGAGAGGAAGGCATGGGATCCAGCGGGAGAGCGGGCAGAATGATGCGAGCAAGTGGCAAGATAATGGAGAAGGACTCATAGCAAGAGAAGCCGGAGGCGTGCGAGAGTTAATGAGAGTCAGAGAAGGAAGGGACGGAGGGCCATCATTCTAAGGTGATGGAATGAGGAAAAGAGTGGTGAGTAAATTATAAGGACAGATGGTAGGTGCGTCGAAAGGCAGCAGGGAAAGGGAGGTAAAACAAAAGGGCAGAGAGATACATGGTAGTTGCATGCAGAGTGTGAGAGCGAGAGTAGGAGCATAGAAAGGTGGTGGATGCAGAATGACGACATAGACTAGGGGAAGCAACTGCGCAAACTCTAGTAAACGGTATGTTTTTCTCCATTTTCTAAACCATATAATTATAGTTATGTCAAATGCAATAGTCTTGGGAAAGAGACCGGGAAAGGTCTGGACTCTAAGAGAGTTGAAACCAGGATCTCCTGGGACACCACCTGGGTTGAGAGTGAGGACGAAAGGGTGATGGAAACAAGAGTCAAAACTCTGGCCCTGAAGAAGGTGAACATAGAGAAGGAGGGAGGTCGGGGAGAGAAGAGAGAACCTGGCAAGGGAGAAGGTATGAGGAATTCCATTTCGGCCAGGTGGCTCCTGAGGCTCGGAAGAGATTACGTAGGTAACTGGAATAGGGAAGAACCCACCTTGGAGACCTAAGGAGATAAGACAAGGGATAACACGGCCTCTGAGAAACCTACCTGGAATTTCATGAGTAAAACCGAGAGGAATACCAGATGTTCAATTAGAGTAAAGAATGTAGAGAGGAGCGAGAATGGAATGAAATTACCTTGTGCAATCCAGAACAGGGACTTGGTCCTCCCCTATAGTTCTCCCGGTAGGTTTTCTATGGTAAAAATACCTCGTGGTGCCTAGAACAGGGACATAGAACCCCCTAATGGTCTCCCCGATAGGTTGTCTATGGCAAACCTTCCGTGTGAAGGCCAACAAGGTGAGACTAACCTGAGAAAAGAAGAATTGAGGGTCAGCAAAGAGAAAACCCGAGAGATGGTAGGGGGAAGCTGAGGGGAAGGATAAGAAAACTCAGGTCATCAAGTCTTGAGCGAGATACTAAGCATAGCTCAAATAAATGTAAGACAGACTGGGTGTTATACCAACAGAATATTGATACTTTTCATGGTAATGTTTTATGTTTAATCATAATCTACATCCAGTACAGTGTGAAGGCAAGCAAGAACACAGAGGAAAGTGAACTGGGAGAAGGCAACAACAACCACGACAACACAAAAATGGGAAGAGATGGGAAAAAAGTGACTAAGAAGAGCAATAGAGGTATAGGTAAAAAGACACCCGGGGGGGTGGGAAGCTCCAACAAAGAACAACACAAGAGAGGGAGAAAGATGGGACGGGAGCATATGAAGACCCTTATTGATGCGTACATGGCAGAGAACCCACCCGAGGTCAGAGCCCAAATAGCAGGTTGGGAGCGAGAATTAAATGACAGTATTACCAACCAAGATATTCCCATGGAAGAATGGGAAGACATGGTTCAAGACCCGGGAAACACCAGCAGCCGGCACACCCTCTTCAAACAAATGAGCCAACAATACTAGGTCATTAAGAATGTTTTGGCTCGAACCATGACTCTCCACAAAGAACAAGCAGAAAATAAAGGTCAGGAGGCACAGGAGGACACCAAAGAGAAAGATCTCATCAGAGCAGAGCTTCTCAGGGAGATATTGTTGGCATTATGATACAAATTTGGCTCTATGACATAGGTGTTGTCCCTGATGGCAACTCACACAAATGACAGATCACAATTCAGGCTCACAGAATGAAGAAAGAGAGGTATATGCAGGTTACCCATTGAGCAAGCCGCGTGTACACGCGGGTTCGCAGACCAAAAGGCGCTCATAGCATACACACGCACTTTCACAGAAGAAAAGGTGCGTACATGTTGGAAAAATTAGTTTTGGTCCGTGGTATTTGGTCCATGGTATTTTGATCCATGGTATTGGTCCAATGTATCTTGTCTGTAGTGTTGACCCCAGGTATTTGGTCCAAGGTATTGATTTTAAGTGGTTTTGGGCCATGGCATTGAGTAAGTCCTAAGACTATAAAAGGAGGAGAAGATCATTAGGCAAAGGCACTCATGAATTGAATATCTAATGAAGAGAAAGATCTAGAATACAGGTCATTGGGTTATGGTGCACAGCTGGATCTGAATCAAGGATGAACATGAGCGCTTGAAGAAGGATAAGTTCTATTGATGGGTCAAGATCTTAAGGCTTGAAGAGAAGTATCTTTGTGTGGTTTTGATCTTTTATCTGAATAACTGGCGCATGTTGTAATCTATAAATATGATGATCTGGGTATAACTGATGTCTGTAATTGTTGTAAAGTTCATATCATCATTTACAGATTTGTACGCAGGGTCACTTTAGCAGAGACGCATATACACGTTGGTTTTGCATATCAAAACAGCGTATACGCAAGTTAGCCTTGAGAAAATGACGTATGTACGCAGGTCGACACATTGAAGTAGCGTATACCTAATAAAATATGCTTTAGCTACTTCTGTTTGTTGTTGTAGTGTTCTGGGTTCTAGCTTGGATTCTGGTTACTGTTATTGTGTTTTGGTTACAACTTTCTAAGAAGTGATTGATTGATTCAATTTTGGTTGGTGCAAAGCAGATTGATTGATGCAAATATATTTGATGTTTCATTGATGCTATTGATGGATCTAGTCTGAAAATTAATGAAACGTGATCCCTGGAAGAAAAGAGAAGGTTGTAGACTTTTGTAGGCCAACACCTACTTACTAGTAAACAGTTCAACTAGTACAAGAGCTAGGGGGTTGTAGATCCCTTCCAAGAGAAGCTGGAGAACGAGAGAAGGTTATAGTCTTCTGCAGGTAGAAGCCTGGGTACTGGTATAAGACTGCACCAATACAAAAAATTGTAGAAAGAAGTTTCTTATTAGAAAATAAGAAATAGACGATTGCAGCAGGTGGTTTTCACCCACATTGGGTTTCCACCTTATATCTTGTGTTCATGTGTGTGTGATTGTTTGTTCTATTTTACTGCACTTGGTTACTGTTTATATGGTTCTGATGCACAAGTAAAGATCAACATATGATAAATTAACTGAATCATAAGTTTGCAGGATATACGTTAGTTTCCTTAAATACAGTTGCGTATACACGCAAGTTCCATTAACTGAAGTAGCGTATATGAATCTGATTATGGAAATGAAATATTATTGACTTGCTAATACTGATTCAACCCCCCCCCCTCCTCTTAGTATTATTTCCAACAATTGGAATCATAACAGGTCCTTCAGAAGAAGCTTGATCGCTTGAAGGAAGATCTATCATCATGAGTAACTACGAAAGAGAGGGATCCATTAGACCACCAATCTTTGATGGGAGCAACTTCGTTTATTGGAAGGTAAGGACTACAACCTATCTTCAATCTCTTCGAACAGATGTCTAGGAAATCGTGGAAGGAGGATATACTTTTCCATCAGCAATTCCTACAGATACGACAGGTAAGAAGCAATATGAAACCAATGCCAAGGCTGTCAATACATTATTAGGGAGTCTGTTACAATAAGAATTTGTTAAAGTTATGTAGCTCAAAAATGCGAAATAAATATGGGAAAAGATCATTTTAAGCTATGAAGGAGACAATTAGGTAAAACGTGCAAAACTGCAATCTCTCAGAATTCAATATGAAACTCTCAATATGCAAAATGATGAAAGTATCGCTAGTTACTTCCTATGTATAGATGAGATTGTTAATTGCATGAAGAACTTGGGTGAAGAGATAAAAGAAGTTACTTTAGTTGAAAAGGTTTTAAGATCCTTGTCTACTAAATTTGAATCAAAAGTATCTGCCATAGAAGAAAAGCAGGATCTTCAGACTATCACTATGGCAGTTGCACAGAATCTTAATTGCTTTCGAAATGAGAAAAGGAGTTCCATAAAATATGAGAGAAGCCACATTCAAAGCTTCAAGAAGAGAAGAATTCCATGAATCAGGACATATTTCAGAAGGAGAAGAAGAAGCAAACTTTGTCAAGAACCTTCAACGGGGTTCCGAGAGATTTAGAGGTAAACTACCTTTCAAATGTTTTGCTTGTGGAAGAGTTGGTCATTATACTGCCAAATGTCCTCATAAATATAAGCTTGATAAAGTTAAGGAATCAACAAAATGGAATAGAAAACAAAGTGTAAGTAAGAAGAGCTACTATACTCGTGAAGATAGTGATGGTTTATCAAATAGTGATGAAGATTAAAATAGTAATGACTATAGACTTCTAATGGATTTTGAAGATGATGATTTCTTGGATGCTTTAGATGAAGATGACCTTTATGAAGAAATCTCTAAACTCAAAGTCTATTTAGAAGAAAAGAATATGACTATAGATACTCTGACATTCCAACTTGCTGAAAGAGAAAAACAAAATGAAAAACTAGAATGTGAAATTGTGGGTCTAAGAAAGGATATTGAGAAAACAAAAGCTCTCAATCTTAGATTTACTAAAGGATCAGAAACCTTAAATGAAATTATCAAAGTGCAGTGTTCTCCTCTGATAAAGACATGTCTTCGATATACTGAAGAAGCATCCCAAGCACAGAAGTTGTTAACCTCCACTAAAAGCTATCTTGATGCAGGAAAGAGCAGTGAACAATTTGACAATCGACAACAAAGGCATAAAGCAGATCACCAGGTAAATCAGGCTCAATTTACTTCAAGGATGGACAGAAACTACAAACCTCAGGTAAATCATACTCACTCTACTTCAAGAATGAATATCAATAGCAACTACAATCACCAGGTCGTTAGATTCGATAATCGCAGGAACTTCTTTAATGGCCAATGTTTTTCATGTCATAACTTTGGACACAAAGTTGCTCAATGTGTTGCTTACAAGACCATCATGACTAAAGAAGCACGAAATCAAAGGAATGTGACAGGGATCATGAAATAGACTTACAATAACTTTTCTCTTCTTGAAAATGAAATGGAATGCTCTATCTACAACAACTTCGGTCATGAAGAATCTGAATGCAGGAGTAACTTTCGGCAAACATCTCAGAAGGAGCAAACTTCATTAAATCCCAAAATATGGAAAAATAAAGAGTCGCAACAAGAGAGATGTGGAATAGCCTTGTATGCAAATGGATAAGAAAATCAGTGGTATATCGACAGTAGATGCTCAAAACACATGACAAGTGATAAAGAAAAACTTCAGTCATATAATGCCTTAGAAAAGGAAAAGAAAGTCTCATTTGGAAATGACACTCCCGCTGTCATAAAAGGTAAAGGCTCTGTTCTCTTAAAAGAAAAGATTAAAGCTGGAAATGTTATGTATGTTGATGGTCTAAAGCATAACCTGTTTAGTGTCAGTCAAATGTGTGATCAAGGAAATGAAGTAGTATTTTGATCAAATGGATATGTTGTTTGTGAGCTTGATACATGTGAAATCGTGATCAAAGGTATAAGAACTCCAAATAGCTTATACATACACAAGGGAGGACAACAACAGTTCTATCTAAGAAAAAATGATGAACAATGACTATGGCACAGAAGATTGGGGCATCTAAGCTTCTCTCAAATAAGGAAAGCATGCAAATTCCAGGTTGTTCGTGATCTTCCAGATATCAACATTCCAGAAAATACAATATGCAAATCATGTCAATTTGGTAAGCAAACCAGGTCGCATTTCCCTGAGAAGGAAAGACCAGCTAGTAAGCCTCTTGAACTTGTTCATACTGATTTATGTGGTCCATCAAGGAAAAAGTCACCTCGTCGAGAAGAATACCTTATATTGTTCATTAATGATTTTTCCAGAATGTGTTGGATAGGACTTCTAAAGCATAAAGATGAAGCATTTGAAAAATTCAAAGGCTTCAAAGTTTTGGCTAAGAATGAATCAGATCGTAAAATCAAATGCCTTAGATCTGATCGAGGAGGGGAATTTAACTCGGATGAATTCTTTGAATTTTGTGAAGAACATGGAATAAAAGGGGAATTCTCCACTGGAAGGACTCCTCAGCAAAATGCAGTGGTAGAAAGGATGAACAGAATTGTTCAACAAATGGCTCATGCTATGCTAGATGAGTCTGGAACTCCTGCAACCTGCTGGGGTGAAGCTGCATTCGCTGCCGTCACTATTCTCAACAAAACAAACGTTCGGGTAAAGAACACTCAAACTCCCCATGAACTTTGGTATGGTAAGACTCCTACTATAAAATACTTCAAAGTTTTTGGAAGCAAATTTTACATCAAAAGGACTGATGAAAAACTTGGTAAGTTTGAACCCAGAACAGATGAAGGTATTCTCATTGGTTACCCTTCTCGAAGTAAAGGATATAAATGTTATCTTGTGTTTCATGTGTGTGTGATTGTATGTTCTATTTTATTGCACTTGGTTACTGTTTATATGGTTCTGATGCACTAAGTAAAGATCAACATATGATAAATTAACTGAATCATAAGTTTGCAGGATATACGCTAGTTTCCTTAAATACAGTTGCATATACACGCAAGTTCCATTAACTGAAGTAACATATATGAATCTAATTATGGAAATGAAATATTATTGACTTGCTAATACTGATTCACCCCCCCCTCCCCTCTCTCAGTATTATTTCCAACAATTGGAATCAGAGTAGGTCCTTAAGAAGAAGCTTGATCGCTTGAAGGAAGATCTATCATCATGAGTACCTACGAAAGAGAGGGATCCATTAGACCACCAATATTTAATGGGAGCAACTTCGTTTATTGGAAGGTAAGGACTATAGCCTATCTTCAATCTCTTCGAACAGATGTCTGGGAAATCGTGGAAGGAGGGTATACTTTTCCATCAGCAATTCCTACATATATGGCATGTAAGAAGCAATATGAAACCAATGCCAAGGCTATCAATACATTATTAGGGAGTCTATCACAATCAGAATTTATCAAAGTTATGTAGCTCAAAACCGCCAAAGAAATATGGGACAAGATTGTTCTAAGTTATGAAGGAGACAATCAAGTAAAACGTGTGAAACTGCAATCTCTCAGAATTCAATATGAAACTCTCAAAATGCACAATGATGAAAGTATCGCTAGTTACTTCTTACGTATAGACGAGATTGTTAATTGCATGAAGAACTTGGGTGAAGAGATAAAAGAAGTTACTTTAGTTGAAAAGGTTTTAAGATCCTTGTATACTAAATTTGAATCAAAAGTATATGCCATAGAAGAAAAGTAGGATCTTCAGACTATCACTATGACACAGTTGCACGGAATCTTAACTACTTTCAAAATGAGAAAAGGAGGTCCATCAGATATGAGAGAAGATGCATTCAGAGCTTCAGGAAGAGAAGAATTCCATGAATCAGGACATATTTCAGAAGGAGAAGAAGAAGCAAACTTTGTCAAGAACCTTCAACGGGGTTCCGAGAGATTCAGAGGTAAACTACCTTTCAAATGTTTTGCTTGTGGAAGAGTTGGTCATTATGCTGCCAAATGTCCTCATAAAGATAAGCTTGATAAAGGTAAGGAATCAGCAAAATTGAATAGAAAACAAAGTGTAAGTAAGAAGAGCTACTATACTTATGAAGATAGTGATGGTTTATCAAATAGTAATGAAGATGAAAATAGTAATGACTATAGACTTCTAATGGCTTTTGAAGATGATGATTTCTTGGATGCTTTAGATGAAGATGACCTTTATGAAGAAATCTCTAAACTCAAAGTTTGTTTAGAAGAAAAGAATATGATTATAGATACTCTGACATTCCAACTTGCTGAAAGAGAAAAACACAATGAAAAATTAGAATGTGAAATTTTGGGTCTAAGAAAGGATATTGAGAAAACAAAATCTCTCAATCTTAGATTTACTAAAGGATCAGAAACCTTAAATGAAATTATCAAAATGCAGCATTCTCCTCTGATAAAGAAAGGTCTTGGATATATTGAAGAAGCATCCCAGCACAGAAGCTGTCAACCTCCACTAAAAGCTACCTTGATGCAGCAAAGAGTAGTGAACAATTTGACAATCGACAACAAAGGCATAAAGCATATCACCAGGTAAATCAGGCTCAATTTACTTTAAGGATGAACAAAAGCTACAAACCTCAGGTAAATCATACTCAATCTGCTTCAAGAATGAATATCAATAGTAACTACAATCACCAGGTCGGTAGATTCGATAATCGCAGGAACTTATTTAATGGCCAATGTTTTTCATGTGATAACTTTGGAGACAGAGCTGCTCAATGTGTTGCTTACAAGACCATCATGACTAGAGAAGCACAAAATCAAAGGAATGTGATAGGGATCATGAAACGGACTTACAATAACTTTTCTCTTCTTGAAAATGAAATGGAATTCTCTATCTGCAACAACTTCGGTCATGAAGAATCTGAATGTAGGAGTAACTTTCGGCAAACATCTCAGAAGGAGCAAACTTCATTAAATCCCAAAATATGGAAAAAGAAAGAGTCGCAACTAGAGAGATGTGGAATAGCCTTGTATGCAGAAGGACAAGAAAATCAGTGGTATATCGACAATGGATGCTCAAAACACATGACAGGTGACAAAGAAAAACTTCAATCATATAATGCCTTAGAAAAGGAAAAGAAGGTCTCATTTGGAAATGACAATCCTGCTGTCATAAAAGGTAAAGGCTCTATTCTCTTAAAAGAAAAGGTTAAAGCTGGAAATGTTATGTAGGTTGATGGTCTAAAGCATAACCTGTTGAGTGTCAGTCAAATGTGTGATCAAGGAAATGAAGTAGTATTTTGATCAAATGGATGTGTTTTTCATGAGCTTAATACAGGTGAAACCATGATCAAAGGTATAAGAACTCCAAATAACTTATACATACTCAAGGGAGGACAACAACAGTGCTATCTAAGCAAAAATGATGAACATTGGCTATGGCACAGAATATTGGGGCATCTAAGCTTCTCTCAAATAAGGAAAGCAGGCGAATTCCAGGTTATTCGTGATCTTCCTGATATCAGCATTCCAGAAAATACAATATGCAAATCATGTCAATTTGGTAAGCAAACCATTCCCTGAGAAGGAAGGATGAACTAGTAAGCCTCTTGAACTTGTTCATACTGATTTATGCAGTCCATCAAGGAAAAAGTCACCTCATGGAGAAGAATACTTTATATTGTTCATTGATGATTTTTCCAGAATGTGTTGGATAGGACTTCCAAAGCATAAAGATGAAGCATTTGAAAAATTCAAAGCCTTCAAAGTTTTGGTTGAGAATGAATCATATCGTAAAATCAAATGCCTCAGATCTGATCGAGGAGGGAAATTTACCTTAGATGAATTCTTTGACTTTTGTGAAGAACATGGAATAAAAGGGGAATTCTCCACTGCAAGGACTCCTTAGCAAAATGGAGTGGTAGAAAGGATGAACAGAATTGTTCAACAAATGGCTCGTGTTATGCTAGATGAGTCTAGAACTCCTGCAAGCTTCTGGGGTGAAGTTGCATTCGCTGCCATCACTATTCTCAACAAAACAAACGTTTGGGTAAACAGCACTCAAACTCCTCCTGAACTTTGGTATGGTAAGACTCCTACTATAAAATACTTCAAAGTTTTTGGAAGCAAATGTTACATCAAAAGGACTGATGAAAAACTTGGTAAGTTTGAACCCGGAGCATATGAAGGTATTCTCCTTGGTTACTCTTCTAGAAGTAAAGGATATAAATGTTATAATAAAAGACTAGGGAAATTTTTTGAAAGTATTGATGTTGTGGTTGATGAAACATGCAAAAATCCAGGGCAAATAAAAACCAAAGAGCATGAAGAAGATGAGGATTATCCTTCCACATCAAATCAGATTATTTCTGAAGAAGAAACCAATGAAGCACTACGAGAAGAGATAACGGTAGAACAAAAGACTCCGTCCTGGTACGTTCAGAAAAATCATCCGGAGACTCAAATTTTGGGACAGAAAGAGGCAGGTGTGCAAACAAGAAGAACTATTTCAGAAGCTTCAAGTTATCTAGCATTACTATCCTCCACTGAACCTCAAAATGTAAGTGAAGCATGTAAAGATGAGCGTTGGGTCAAATCCATGAATGAAGAACTCGAGCAAATTGAAAACAATAATACTTGGGAATTAGTTCTAGACCTCATGATAATAATATCATAGGAACTAAATGGATATTCAAAAACAAGCTGAATGAAAATGGAGAAGTTATTAGAAACAAGGCCAGACTTGTTTGTAAAGGATATGCTCAACAAGAAGGTATAGATTTTGAAGAAACTTTTGCACATGTTGCTAGACTTGAAGCTATAAGAATGTTCCTTCCTCTTTCTAGCTTTCAGAAATTCAGATTATACCAGATGGATGTAAAATCTGCCTTTCTTAATGGAGACTCAGAAGAAGAAGTCTATATCGAGCAACCAGACGGGTTCATTCTTGGAAATGATGAAAAACTTGTATGCAGACTCAAAAAAGCTCTCTATGGTCTAAAACAAGCTCCAAGGGCCTGATATTATCGTCTTTACAAATATCTCCATCAACAAGGTTTTTCAAAATGGTCAGCTGATAGCAATCTATATACAAAGATTGACAATAATAAATTGCTAATACTTGTTTTGTATGTTGATGATATCATTTTTGGTAGCAATGAAGAAGCCATGAGTCAGAATTTTGCTTTGGTAATGCAGCAAGAATTTGAAATGTCCCTACTTGGTGAGCTTACATATTTTTTTGGTCTACAAGTTCAACAACATAAAGATGGTATTTTTCTGTCACAAACCAAATATCTCAAACATATCTTGAAAAAATATGGCATGGAAAATTCTAAACCAGTATGTACCTTAATGGTAACAGGATTTAGTCTCAGCTCAAATGATGAATCAGCAGCAGTACATCAACCAACCTATAGATCCATGATTGGCAGTCTGTTTTATCTAACAGGTACCTGACCAGACATCATGCATGCAGTTGGAATAGTTGGAAGATTCCAAGAAAATCCAAAGGAATCACACCTTTAGGCAATCAAAAGGATCTTCAAATATCTTCAAGGAACTCGGAATTTTGGTTTACGGTATCCTATGGACATAGATCTTACACTTCATGCATATACAGATGCAGATTGGGCAGGAAGCATGAATGACAGAAAAATCATTAGTGGTGATGCATTCTATATGGGTTCCAGATTAGTGTCTTGGTTCAGCAAGAAACAAAGCTCAATTGAATTATCTACAGCTGAAGCAGAGTATGTGGTTGTTGCATCTTGCTGCACACAACTCCTTTGGATGATGTAAACATTACAAGATATTTAGATCACATGTACTCCATCCATATCCATTCTATGTGATAATACAAGTGCAATAAGTATTTCAAAGAATCCAGTCATGCATTCCAAGACCAAGAACATACCCATCAAATGTCATTTCCTACGTGAACAAGTGCTTGAACAAAAGGTCAAATTGGAGTATGTTCCCTCCAAAGAACAGGTCGCTAATATATTCACCAAACCACTGCCCAGAGAGACATTTGAATATCTTAGACAGAAGCTAGGATTAAGTGATGCATCATCTTGCTGTTAAAACTTATCTATTTAAGAGAAAAGGGATTGTACGTGAGTTTCATGAAGCGTATCCGCGTACATACACCGTTGTTGTGGATACAATCACATACATGTTGGTTTGAAGAAAAACAGTGGATGAAAGGAGTCTGGTATGGGTCTGACAGTGATCATCTGGCACAGGTTCAGGGGGAGCATATACTTATAGTAATGCATTATTGGAATTATCTTATAAGATCTTAGTACAGCTTCACAGTTGTTTTTTATTCAGGTGGAACAGGTTCAGGGGGAGATCATGGTTGTTGGTCTGGATGGTGATTGATAGATGTTGCTGATGATAGTTGTTGATAACTATCATAGTCTTGTTTTAGATATTTAGTCTCTATGTCATGTATATCTTTTATTGTCAAGGTCATGAAATGACCTATTTATTTCCCCACTATGCATGGGATGGATGATGTAATGTTCTTGTTCTGACATGTATAAACACTTGGTATATCCACACTTGGTTGGGAGATGGATGTATGTATTAGTCATTAGTGATAGTAAAGTCATTTACGATGTATGTATAGAGTCATATTTTTGCAGACCTTGCTTATATTCAGGGGGAGCATGGATAACACACTTCAGCATATCAGTGAATTCAGCATGTACTCAGGGGGAGCATAACCCTTTGCCCTTAATGAAAAAGGGGGAGAGTAACTTGGGGTTGCCATCAAGTCCAAAGGGTTTGATTGTTGGCATTATGATACAGATTTGGCTCTATGACACAGGTGTTGTCCTTGATGGCAACTCACATAGATGACAGATCGCAGTTCAAGCTCACAAAATGAAGAAAGAGAGGTATACATAGGTTACCCATTGACCAAGCCGTGTGTACACGTGGGTTAGCAGACCAAAAGGAACCTATAGCATACACATGCACTTTCACAGAAGAAAAGGTGCGTACATGTTGGAAAACTTAGTTTTGGTCCATGGTATTTGGTCCACGGTATTTTGATCCATGGTATTGGTCCAAGGTGTTTGGTCAATTTAGAGTGTCCTAAATTGTTGTACTAATTGTCAATCCGGGAGACGTAAACTGTTGAAGTGTGGCACACTATATGTGCAAGCTAAATGCTTTCTTATTTTTTGTCATTTTTGAGTTTTTGTTTTGTTTTGGGTTTATTTATGTTAATTCCCTAATGTGAGATGGAAATTCTAAAAGACAAGTATGATATAAATGTTCAAGGCAATGATGTCTTTTAAAATTATTTTCAAAACTTCAAACTTTTTTTTTAAAACATACAATGATGAGACTAATTCCTGAAAAGAGAGTGAAATGTGTCACTATTCTAATTAAACAACAGTGAGATAGTGACCATGAAACCCATTATCCTTGCTTCCATGAAAATATAAGAAAAACTAAACTCAAAGAAATCCAAGAATTGCAAGCAAAGTAAACTAAAATCACATTACATCATCTCATATTCTAACCCCTCACCATTCGACTCGCTCTGG
Organism: Pinus taeda; assembly: GCA_000404065.3. NCBI lineage: Eukaryota > Viridiplantae > Streptophyta > Pinopsida > Pinales > Pinaceae > Pinus > Pinus taeda. The sequence continues at coordinate 4,948 of APFE030760853.1, read as the reverse complement.
CTTTAGGAGGTAATCATAAACAACTTGAGCAATCTGATATCTAATTTGTAAAAAATAAAACTAATATCAAACTACACACTCATACTTCAATCCCTCACCATTCGACTCGCTCTGGCTTTAGGAGGTAACTGAGAATGACATGAGCAATTCAATAATTAACTTGCAGAAAAATAAACTAATATCAAACTACAGATTCATACTTAAATCCCTCACCAATTGACTCGCTCTGGCTTTAGGAGGTAACTGAAAATGACATGAGCAATTCAATAACTAACTTGCAGAAAAATAAACTATTATCAAACTACGCATTCATACTTTAATCCCTCACCATTTGACTCGCTCTGGCTTTAGGAGGTAACTGAAAATGACATGCGTAATTTAATATCTATCTTGCAGAAGAGTAAATGAGCAAAACTGAAATAAATAACACAATGTTGGAACTAAAAACTAAAGGAAATGAAAATCAGCAGAAGGACAAGAATGATTCCATGTCATTAGTCATTAGAGAACTATGTGCAAATGCCTGGGCTGCCTATTGTAATCTGAAACAAAAGCACTGATCAATTAACAGTATAGAAAATGTGAAAAGCTATGGACAACTATCAAACTTAATACCATAAGAGATGTGATATATATACAAGTGAATGATTATGGCATAAGACCATAAAGAAATAAAACATGAAACTCTACAGTAATAAACAAGACCTCGGCCTGTGTAGGGGCCCTCTGCACAATCCTCAGACAACCAACGATCAACCACAAATTGAGCTCAGAAACAGAGTCTTCTCATGTATTAAAATGTAGTCATAACACAGTGATAAAGTTTACGGCACAGTGGGTTCCTTTACAGTCAAAATTACATTATCAAAAAGCTAACTAATACGCGTATATGAACGCATTATTTATAGCAACTGATGACATAACCGTTTTCCTACATTCTGTGATGATACAAGACACGTAAACAACCACGTCCCGAGATTTAGCACTATGGTTGCCTTGAGGATTCGATCTTTGGAAGGTGGATGTTGGATCCGGTTCATGGAGCAGTCCACAGGTGTTAAATTGTCCCCCACGATCTAGGAACAACCACGCAAAGCTTCACGTGGTGAAAATCAGAGTTTTATCACCGTAGGACTCCTGAGTTGACCACCGCTTTTCCCACCGTTGACTATGGCTTTTTCTGATGAATTCGACTGAGCCAATAGGACTCGGTCCATGTCCACGTTGGTTGCAACTTGCCCATGTGGCTCGATTCGCCTGAAGATAACTGCAATATAGACTTTGACAAAACAGCTGCGAAAACTTGGGCTGGATGCGGAAAGTGACAAGATTCCGCAGCTTATAAACAAAAATCTAATTCAAATAGCAACACAAACACATAGTCAAGAAACCACTTTAAATGCCCTGTTTTAACTAACATGCAATGATACTGATGACTTAGGAGGTTCAGATGAATGGGAAGAAGCTAGAAAAAGGTGTAGGAAAAATGCAAGTTTGGGACTCAACATACCCCCACTGTGAAGGTGTTGCATGTCCTCATGCAACCAAAATTTGGATTATCTCCCCTTCAAACCATATGTTTTGAAGCTTCTGCTAGTACATCCAGCCCTCTTCCTCTCTTTCTTGGTGCTGCTAACATCCTGGGCTTCTTCATCAAGCATTTGAATTTAAGATTAACCAGTGCTCTACTTATCTTCTTGCATTTCTTCTCATATTCTTTTTATGCCATAGTCCCAGGTGTAGCATAGTGTTGTCATGGATGATCTTGTCCAGTCTACTCTGCTCCTTGAGTGCTTCATTTTCATTTTTAATATGTTGATTTAAAACCTCCAACTCAAAGATTTCTTGTTTCAATGATTGGACTACGGCTTCTTGTGCTATGTGAGGTTGAGTGGATGAAGTGTTGGGACTCGTGGCTGTTCTTTCCAAGGATTCTATGTAATCATACACCTGTTGCTGCTTTGGATCTATTTCGGGTGTCGTTTTCCTGGGGATATCCCCAAAATGCTGTGGAGGAGAATTGACTTCAAATTCTGGCCGAAAAGGACTCATGTCATCACCTTGAGGACTAGTTTCAACACTTGGCTGAGAATGAGGTGGACTACTGCAAACTAGAGTTTGTTCAGGTGTTCCTTCTCCCAAATCAACAAAATGGGGTCCTTTCGTTTGTGTTTTTCTCCATTTTCCCTTAAGCCTACTGCTTCTTCTTACATATTGCGGACTACTATCTTTTTCCTTTCGTTTTCCTTTCCCTTTTTTTTTGGCCATAGCTAACTGTTCCTGAAGGTGAACCAATATTTCAGACAATACTTGATGGTCTTCTTCTGAGGAAGGGGTTTGATGCACAACCTCAATGCTTCTTTTCTCCTTTGATTTTGTTAGCTTTTTACCCTCAGTTTCTTCCTTCCTCCTTTTAGACAGTCTTTCTTCCCTACTAGTTTTCTCAATTGTGTTAGTAGGAGTCTTTTCCTTCCCCCCTTTAGACAGTCTTTCTTTTCTCTCAACTGTGTTAGTAGGAGGGCTTTGAGTTTTATAATCTGTTCTCTTTCTTCTACTTCTTTTTTATGTACTGCCTTCAGGGGTTTCTTGGGGTTCTTCAAAGAAATTTCTAATTAAAAATTGCTCCCAAGTATCCTTTTTCTCCTTTAATTGTTTTTCTATCAGGATTTTTATGAGACCATGGTGATACAAATGTGGTTCTACGTCCCCTAGATGCTTTTGGACGGTTACAGACATCTTTTTCAAACTGTTTAGTAAGAAATATGGCAGATTAAGGATCTGGTTGTCAAGGAAATTCATTAACAGACGTGCATGATACATGTACATTGCTCCAAAACGTCCCTCACAGGTGATAAATTTTTGAATAACTAACAATAAGCTAGCCCATTCTTCCTTTAAAACATGAATAGGAATTCCCTTTTTGAAAACGGTGACATCCATACCTGGGTCACGTAAGATCACTCTCCAAGCTTCATCACCAATGCCCCAGTTCTTAAACCAGTGTTCACCTCCTTGGGGAAGTTTTGTGGCAGTTGCTATTGACGCTTCAGTTACTGTGAATTTTAGGTCTCCAATTTCCACCTCTAGTCTGTCAAAAGACCTTGCAAAGGCCTTTGTAACCTCCCTATGGTAGCCTTTGAATTTCTAGATAAAACGTAACCACCTAGCCTTCTTCAATATATCTTTCACTTGCGAATATCCTTCAATAAATTTAGGTCCCTCTGGTTCTGCCCTCAACAGTCGTCCCATCCTTCCCTCTGTTCTTTAAAACTCGTCTGAATTAGCAGAGATGGTCAGGGTTTATGAAGGAGACCAGCAACTGTAAGTGGATATCAGAGAATAGGTACACGGAATGAAGCGGAACGGAGAAAAAAATGGGGTGAAGGTGTTATCACAAAATCATGTACTGATGGCTGCTAATCAGTTAGACTCTATGTAACTATTTCAGACCAGACTCTTGGCTAAGGATTAGCCTCCCTAACCTGAG
>APFE030760852.1:0-16417 GCA_000404065.3 Pinus taeda | reverse complement strand
TATACCATCACTGATTACTATCTTAGAGTGATAAGTCTAGATTGTTTCTTGGAATATTTTTATTTTTTTCCCATATTCCTCGCCCATCGTGGGTTTACCCTTTATATTCGCAATCACATTGCGTCTTTTCTCTTTACAGTCACGATGATCACTATTTTTACCTTTACAGTCGCAAAGAAAAAAAATTCTTAATTTTTTGGTCGTGTTGAAATCATCACTACTTTTTCTATACAAAGTAGTGATGCCATTGTGGTTTTGCCTATGAAAATTAGTAATCGCGGGTTTGGATATGTAAAGTAGCGATGATCCTTGAATATGAGAATTTTTAAGATTTCTTCCTTAGAATCTTGTGTGTCTTCGCCCCTAAGTTCTTTTCCCATCCTGTATGCTTGGATTTGTCAATATGTTGATTGATTTCCTTAATTAATAGGCAAAATTTGTCTCATTGGCTTTGAAGTGAAACCTGATTGATTTCTAGGGTTTCTAGTCAATTGGTCATCACTTGATGCTTGTTGGTGTCATTGAGATGTTTGTTTTGTTGATTGATTGACTGTTGTTTTTTGTAGAAATCATTGAAAACATCATTTTGCATCTGTTTTAGCTTGTATTTTGAAATTTACTTTTCATGAAAATGCATTAGATTAGTTGCAATGAGAAGTTATTTTTTGAGATTCATCAATGAGAATAGATCACATTTTTTGATGATTGAAAGCTAAAAATTATATTAGGTTCATCAAATCATTCAAAACGAAAAGAAAATCATTATTCATCTAAGTGCATCTTAGTAAAGTAAAACAATTTTTCTTTCAAAAAAGTTGCATTTAGGATGATGAAAAGTGGAAATCGTTTTTACTTTTGGCATTTCATTTAGTGAAATGAAAGATTATATTTCGTTTTCACATTTTGCATTTGGAAGACAAAAGTGAAAGTTAGTGGAAGAAATTTGCATGATGCATTTTTTTTTATGCATTAATGATTGAAATTTCTTCCCTTGAATAGTCTAGCTTTCATTGAAATGAAAGTTTTTCTTTTCTCATATAGTTTCATCATAGGTGTTCCGGTGACATCGTTTTGAGCTCAAAACCGAAACTTAATTGAAGATAAAATTTAAAATCTATCAATTAACCTAAGGAGAATTTGAAACATTAACATTCATATTTAGTGGTCTAGGCTAGAGACATGTTTCAGCATCTTTAAAACTTAGCAGTTTTCGTTCACTTCGACATTAGGCAACGCTAGCATAGACTTGTGCTCCCTATACCATCATGTATATAAAGGGAGACCCCCATAGGTTGGAAACCTTTATCCATAGGACATAGAGTTTGCCATCCTGTAAACATGATACAGCGAACGCAACATTCAAAGAGATTACCTACACGTATGTCAAGTCCTTGGTCAATTTATTGGCTAAGGTCTATACTGCAATTCATGGTTACTTGGTACTCGTTTTACCTAGATTCATCTGAGCAGTCATTTGATCTTTTCTGACTCATTAAATTTGAAGATATCATTGAGCACTTATCCTTTCAAGCTCGCTAAACTTACGAACACAAATAGAGTCACCTTTTCGTCATTTTCTCGACTCTTAAAACATGAAAAGGCCAAGTTTTTGTTTCAAATTCTAAAATAAATTAATTGACCGTATAAAAACATCCTTCCTATGGAAATACTCCTTATTAGATCTTAGGTTGATACCAATGGAAACATTTTCTGAATCTACTAGTCAAGGAAACCCCTCTGATGGGAATCCTAGTCCTTTTCCTTCTTTTGGAAATGTTGGTGCTCCTTATATGGCAACATTGTTCCTTCCTGGATTGACTATTGATATGCCAATTTGGTTATTTTCGACCTCGGTGATTCCGAGTATCCAAACTGCTTTTCAACCAAGTTCTCCTCCATCTGAACAACATAAACCTCATGTTGATCCTAAAGTTGACCCCTTCCCTTCTTCGCCCATTTCTTCACCTCGTTCTTCCTCTTCGCTTGGTGAAATTCTAGATTCTAGTAACTAGGAAGCTAAGAAGAAGAAGAAGAACAATAAGCAAGGGGGCAACCAAGCAACCATTGCTATGGATGCAACTAATGAAGGAAAAGCTTCCAACCAGCCCTAGAAAGTAAAATTCACTTGCTTGTTATGTAAGGGTAACCGCCTTCTTTGAAATTGTCCTGGTATTCCCAAGGTACTAAAAGTGTGGTCTTCAGGTTCACATCGACCTTTGTCATCAGTATTTGGTGATCATGTTGGTGAAAAACCTTCAACTAGTAACAGTAAAGCTCATGGGAAAAAGGGAAAAGTCAAATTTCCTTGTAGGTTGTGTGAAGGTAATCATCTTATTCACCTTTTTCCTTTAATGGAGGAAGCTTCCAAAGAGTTGGAAAACTTTACTACTTCCCAGCCTCATCTTCCAGCAGGTTATCGAAAGCTTTCCCCTGATCATCTGCTAGTTGATCTAGTGTTTGATCAAAAGTCATATTTGGTCAATCCCACTCTCTGTGAAAGTGAGTCTCGTGAGTCCGTTCTCAACCAACAATTTATTGAGAAACCAGTAGACTTGACCCCACCTTTAGTTAACCGTACCTTTTGGGTAGAGAGTGAATCTCATACCGCTCAAGTTCTTCTATTTTCTTCAGTTTCGAATAAACTCAAGGTAAATCCTCCTATTCTTGAGGTGCATGAGAGCATTTCTCATGTTCCCATTGAGAAAAAGGATAACTCTCACGTTCCTACAACAACGCCTCTGAGTAGTTTAGTGACTTATTTTTATTGGAGTCGACTAGCAGGATATCACCTTCTGTCTTACGTGCCTTTTCAAATTACAGTACAGGCATACCATATGACCATACCTAGCACAGTCATAGATGAGGGCACATCTGTTAGCATCCTTTCCTCAAATTCTTGGCAAGCTTTAGGTTCTCCTCGGCTTGTCTTCGTCACCTAGAATCTGTTAACTTTTAACAAAGGAACAAGTCAATCATTAGGGATCCTTCCAAAGTTTCCCTATTACTTTGGGAGGAAAGACTATCTATATAGACGTGATGGTTTCCCAAGGTCCATTGGATTTTAATCTACTCCTTGGCCATGACTATGTTTATATCATGGGAGCTCTTGTTTCTTCCCTCTTTCGAGTGATGTGTTTCCCGCATGAAGGAAACATTGTGATCATTGATCAGCTTACATTCATTGGTCCTTAATCAACTCCCACTCAACTGTCATCCCTAAATGGTTCTTATATGCAAGCGGTACCACCACCACCACTGGTTAATTACCTAGCCACCTATTCCATGCCAACATCTTCTGATGATCTAGTAGGTGATGTAGTACACCATGTATTGGGGGCATTGGAGCCTGATTTTTCATTTGGATCCCTAGATATGTATCCCTTCCAAAGTGTTGTTCTCTCGTCTGATGAGAAACTCTTGGAAGCCATGGCCTTTGTTGGTCTATGATCAACGGAATGGAGCAAAGTTCCTTGTCTTGTGTCAAGCTCTTTAAAAAATGAAACAAGGGCTGGAGAAAAGTTCCTTGTCTTGTGTCAATCTCATTAAAAAAATGAAACAAGGGCTATGAGGATAGTTATTTTACCATGTCAACCTCTTTAAAAAATGAAATAGGTCCTGTGAACATGGTTCCTTTACTTGTTTCAAGCTCGTTAAAAAATAAAACAAGGTGTCATGAGCATGGTTCTTTTCCTGTGTCAAGCTCATTAAAAAATGAAACAATTCCCCTTCCAATTCGAGTCTTTGATTAGATCTCGTAAAATCCCAGTCGAATATTTCACTTGATCTCGTATGTGAACCTTCATTCCATCCACTTAGATGAATGAAATGAAGCTTGGGGGCATGTACCTCGATTTGAGTCATTATGTTGGGGGCATGAAAACTTATCTCAAGCATAGTTTATCTTTGTTTCAGGATTGTGTAAAAATGAAACCAAATCTAAGTATAGTTTTTTTCCATTTCAAGCTTGTGTAAAAATGAAACCAAATCTAAGCACAGTTTTTCTTATGTTTCAAGGTTGTGAAAAATGAAACCATCTTCAAGTATACTTAAGCATAGTTTTTGATATTTCAAGCTTGTGTAAAAATGAAACCATTCCCTTTTGACATCTTCTGATTTCCATTTTTATCAGCCCTTTTTGTAAGATTAGCCTTGGTTCTTTCATTCCATCGTCACCATGAGGAACATCTGCAATGAGTGGTCTTATTAGCCAACCTCTTGACCATTACATGTTTTGAGTAGTTCCATCATTACCGGAACTAGTTGGTATCCTTTCATACCACTTGTTCCTCCAGGTGGAGTGCTCTTTTAGCTCTTTTCAGACTCCAAAAATATGAAATTATTATCGAGTACTTGTCTTTTTGAACTCATTAAATTAAATGAATTGACGTCTACTCAATATAAGTTTAACCCTTCTTCGGGCTGAGATTGACTATTTACAAAAAAGGTGCACCTTGGTCGACATGGTCAAGTGGTTCTCTCAAATATTGTTTTCTACCTTTTCAGATTCGAGGGACAAATTACGAAAAGGGACATGATGGAGTTTTCTTTTTCATTTCTTTTTCAAACTCTCTAAACATGAAAAAGATACTGAGTTATTCTTACATCGAACTCGTTAAAACTTTACGACCAAAGACTCGTCACCATGATGAGACCGAGCTTCTCCTTCCTAGCGCTCGTAAAACTTACTAGGATGGATTCATTCGAAGAATGAACTTACATGACAAGCATATGTTATCCCCTTCAAGATTGTGATAAAAACAAAGAGGTAATTGCTAGAAATAGTGGGGGGAAATGAAAATGAAACAACCTTTGTATTGGTAGCATGTCGCTCTTGAACATGACACTCTTCTACATCTTGTGGTAGGTTTGGGATATCCTCACTCAGTCACTTGTCCTTTTAGGTTTGGGTTATCCATTTTACCTCTCATCTGACTATTTCACTTCGTCGTAATGACCCTCAATACTATGCTGAGTCTAATGTTTCCACACTTCGGATTCGTGTCGCCAATATGTTTAAGAGAAGTTAAATCTGCAGCTATTTACCTATACACTGTTTGAGTCATTGTTAAAGTCTTGAAAATCATTCCACTTTATTCCTTGTTTCATGTCGATGATGGGGGATTCTTCATTGCCCTCCTTCAACGGGTTGCTTCTTGTCGACTTCAGCTCATTATCCAGGAAGATGACTTAGAAACTCCCTTTCAGTACCTTAGAGATTGCATGCCTTAATGTCTAGTTCTTCGTATTTGATGATGGTTTTTCATTATTGGCCTTCGATTAGATGATTCCACGAGTGTTCGACTTCATCTTCGTTATCACATTCAAGGATTGTACTATTGTACCCTAACAGCCATTTTCATTATGGGTGGTTCCTCTCGTGCATGTTAACAATCCACATCAATGGCCAGTAATCACGTGGTTTTCTAGCATGTTCGACTACGACACATTCATTCAGATGTTATAATTTGTACTTTGATCGGTTCGGGATGGAGTGCAAGACCCTAAGTTTTGTCTGATATAAATCAGGCTGCATGGAGCTATATGTTATTCATGATTGTACACATGTTTTTTCTATACGAATGGTTTTGACCATACCGTGGGGACTTTACATTTATGATGATCCTTCTATGTCAGATGGATGTGTCCATTCCTTGGATCTTAGATTATAGGTGATCCTTTTGTATTGGATGGTTGTGCCCATGCCATGGATCTTTTCATACAGTCTTCATCATTCGGATGGCTGCGTCCATGCCATGGATTCATGTCTTGATCTCATATATGTATATGTATATGTGTCCTTGATTTGTAGGTCTCTTGACAGTGTGTGTCCTCATCCTTGCAAGATCTCATGAAGCATCTTAGCCATCACTCCTCATTCTGCCTTCATGCTTTAGGGAGCATCTGTTACACAGTATTTTGTCACACCTCTTGCACTTCCCTGTAACATACCCTGAAGTGCCTAAAATATGACCATAATGCATTGTACTCATTCATATATGTATTCCAGAGCCTTCCTAATACATTGATTGGAAAATTTCTTGAAGCTTCCCTTCAAGGAAATAGCTCTTAAACCCTAATTTGAGCACCATCGCTCTTATGAGGCTTAAAACTGTGATGGTCGCATGTTGCACTATACCCGACTTGTAATGGCATCGCTCTATTTTCTCATATACCCGTGATGATCCCAAAAAGGTAATTTTCCCGAAGAGGATGAGAATCTTCATGATCTAGAAGCTTTCAGAGCAGCGAGCTCGAGGTGGTTCAGATAAATGAAGTCGAATCCTCCTAACTTGACCTCTTTGTCTTATCCCTATGAGCTAGCTCCTTGAGATGTGGGCCTAATCCTATCTTTGGAGAAGTCCTAACTCCCTCTCCCATTCTATAAATTCCTTCTCTCCCATTCCCAAATAGTTGGTCAGGGTAGAGGTTGGGTTGATCTATGTCCATTTCTACCCCTATACTGAGCTTGTGCCTAGAGGCTATTCATTAGACTTGGAGAAGGAGTGTTTGGAGAGTTTATTGGCTTGGACTTGGATTACCACTCAAGGAGAGCCTTTCAACATCAAGGCTATGGTTGTAAGCTTCCTCTTTATTCTTTAAATAATAATACAACTGCTAGCTCATCTTCCAAAAATATATATATTCATGTATGCATTGGTTTGGCATTCCTTGATCAACTTAATAGGTTATTATTGGATTTGTTATTGGTTTTGGTATGCTTTTTTTTCTCTTGGTCACTTGTGTAGGTATATAAGAGTTGGAAGAAGCAGGAACAAGTCCATGACACAAGCGGTTCAAGGATCTCTCTTGTTCTACTTTTCAATTATAATCTAGGAAGATGCCTATTTGATTGTCCCTTCAGTCGCTCGACCCACTCATTGGGCTAGAGGGATCGTCTCTATCTGCAGAGAGGATTAACCTTGTCAACAATAACTACAGGAAATAAAGTAGAAGTCAAAAAATTGCCTGTAAATTGAATTTTTTATGGTTGGAGATGATTATGGATGCATGAGACATGGTGGTCATGGAAGATATGAAATGAATGAAGGAATAATGGGATTTTTCTTGGATTTCTGCCCTCTAAAATTGGTGTACATTATTTCCTTGAAAACCCACAAAACCAGGAACTGTTATGAGTGGGTAGTTTTTGGGGTCCCTGCCATAACGTTTTTGTGTTTTTTTCTCGTTTTGTTTTTAAAGATAACTAGGTCGCCTCAAAGGAGGTTTTCAACCTGCTTTTCAGCCCTAAGCACCTCAAGGGAGGTTTTCACCCAGGGACCTTTTATTTTTTATTTTTTTCCTTTTTTCACTCTTGGGCCGCCTCAAGGAGGTTTTCAACCCAAAAGTGAGCCTTAGGTGCCTCATGGAGGTTTTCACCTATGTCTCTTATTGTATTTTTTGTTTTTTTTTTCCTTTTAAAAAAAATCAATAGTCTTCAAGAATTCAGTGAGGTGGAAACTGAGACTCCTTCAATCACCATCATTGCATTACTGATGCTACTGACGAATTCTTCCTTTGACAAAGATTTTTTTGTAAGCTTTCAATCTATTCCCATTAACAAGCAAGGGGATACCTTCTTCACCAATGGTTCTTATCTAAACAACCCCATTTTCATGGCACTTTTCTATCACATATGGGCCTAGCCATATGGTCATAGATTTGCCTTTGAAATCCTTGAACCTAGAGTCATACAGCAGAGCCCAATCACCTTCTTGAAACAAATTTTCTTTGATATTTTTGTCATCCCAAACCTTTCTTTATACTTGAGTCACCTCTATGTGTAGGAGGGTCTGCATCCTGAATTCATCTAACCCATTGAGCTGAAGTGACCTCTCTTGATGTGCCCTTGTAACATCCAAATCCAATTGTGATGCCATTCTTAAAGTGTTGTGCTCAAAATCAATGGAGAGTAAAGTCTTCTTCCAATAGACCAAATCATAACGAGTGAAGCCAGTGGTTGTCTTCCAATTTGTATTGGAGGCCCAAGGGGCCTCCAGTATTCTATCAGCTCATTCCTTCCTATTTCTACTCACCACCTTTGTGAGAATGATTTCTAATTCTCTACTGGTAACTTCTACTTGTCCATTGGCCTAAGGGTGGTAAGGAGTTGATTTCCTATGCTTGATATTATGTTGGCTTAACATATTCTCAATCATGTGTGAGGTGAATTGAGTTGTCTGATCAGTGACTAGCTCTCTAGGGTATCCAAACTTGTAAAACATATTCTCCCTCAAGAACTCAACCACTATCTCTTATGTGGCTACCTTGAAAACATTGGTTTCAACCCACATTTTCAAGTAACTAGTGCACACAATTATGTACTTTTTCTGTCATGATGGTGGATCAATAGGCCCAATGAAATTTGTGCCCCACTTTTCAAATGGCTCAAAACTCACTTGAGGTTGCAAAGGCATTTCATCCCTGGGAGTAGGTTTCCCCATTCTTTGGCACCAGTCACATTGGCTGGTATATCTTCTTGCATCTTGGTGGGGAGTGGGCCAATAGTAGCTAGCTTGTAGTACCTTGAAGGTTGTCCTCTTGGTTGTAAAGTGACATCCACAAGGCCCATCATGACAGACTAGAAGGATGTAAAAAACTTCCTCCTCCCGGACACATCTTCTCAGAATTTGATCTGGGCCTAACTTTAAGAGATTGCCCCCAATCCAAGTGAATGGGGTGCTTTTCCTTATAATTCTTCTCTTTTCCTTGGAGGACAGATTTGGAGGGAATTGTACAGCTACTAAGTAGTTGGCTGTGCCAGTAAACTTCAAAGAGAGAAATCAAATAGTGAATAAATGCTCATCTGGAAATTGGTCATCAACTGTTCCTTCCTCACCTACAAGCAAAGCCAATCTGGACAAAAAATATGCAACCACATTTTCTCTACTAGGCTTATCAATGATAGTTAGATCAAACTGTTGTAACAAAAGCAAACATCTAATAATTCGGGCATTCACATCAGGCTTGTTCATAAAATATTTAATAGCAACATGGTCAGTATGTACAAAAGTCTGGTAATTGGTGATGTAATGTCTAAATTTATTCAAGGAATGAACAACAAATAAGATCTATTTTTCAATCACAGTATACTTCAATTCAGCCTTGGACAGATTTTTGTTGATGAAATAAATAGCGTAAGGTAAATTTCATCTATCTGGCCTAGAGTTGCTCCTATAGATTTGTCAGAGGCATCAACATGGATGTGGAAAGGAGGATCCCAATTTGGGCCTTGGAGTATAGGTGCAGTAGTAAACTTGTCCTTTAGGGTTTCTAGGGCCTCTTTGCAGCTTTCTAACCATAAAAATTTGGAGTCCTTGGTTAATAGTCCAAACAAAGGTGAGGCTACCTTGTTGAAGTATTTTATGAATCTCCTATAGTATCCAACTAAAAGTAAGAAACTTATGGCATCCCTCTGCTTCTAAGGAGTAGGGACCCTCTTTATGATAGAGATTTTATTTGGGTCCACTTGGAGACCTTCCTAGGATATTGAGTGACCTAGAACAGTCCCTGCAATCATCAAGAACTCACACTTCTCAGGACTAAGGATAAGTTTAATACTTTTCCTAGGTTAGAGAGAGCCTCTAGGAAATCACACCCATAGGGGGTGAAATCATCCATATAAATTTACACAAAGTCATGGACTAGCTCTACAAAGATGCTCAGGACTGCCCTCTGAAAAGTGGCAGGGGAATTGCGTAATCCAAAAGGAAGGACTCTATAAGAAAAGGTACCCCAAGGACAGGTGAAGGTGGTTTTATCTTGTTCCTTTAGGATGATTTGGATTTGATTGTAACCATTGAACCCATTTAGGAAAGAGAAGAACTTCTTCCCTTCCAGACCATATAATACTTGGTCACTGAAAGGTGGAGGAAAATGGTCCTTTTTTGTGGCGTTGTTTAGCTCTTTGTAGTCCACATAGATCCTCCACTTCCCATTTTTATTTGGAACCAGAACTAGAGGAGACATCCACTCACTGTCTGAGATGGGGTAAATGAACCCTACATCCAACAACTTATGTAGTTCTTCTTTGACTATATCCTTGAGGGTTGGGTTCATTCTCCTTTGAGGTTGGCGCACTAGCTTGTAGCCTTCCTTGATGTAAATGTGGTGAGTACACACCGAAGGGTTCACTCCCTTCATTTCCTTATAACTCCAGGAAAAGGCATCCAGATGCTTTCTTAGCATGTCACATAACTCCTCTTCCTAATGTGTAGAAAGAGGAGTTTATTTTCAATGTTCTTTCTGGACCAAATTATATCATCTTGACATGAGTAGGACTCGATTCAGCTAGGAACAAATCATTCCAAGGGTTATCTTCAATTTTCTTCACTAACTCCTCAAGAGACATGGTGTTGGGGGGCTGATTATAGAGGATTTTCTCAATCATGTCATCTTCATAAAGTTATCCCCTCCTATAGTAGCATCTAAGGTACAGATTGGGGAAGAGTAGACATCATATTTCTCCTCCTCTTGTAACCATAAAGGTAAGTCATGTTCCATAGATGATTGAGTGGGAGGGTACAAGACCAATTGTTTGGACAAATGCCCATTTTTAATGGTCATATTCCCAGCCTTGCAACTTATGTAAGCATCAACAGTGGCTAACCATGGCCTTCCAAGGATGAGAGGATAACCATTGAACTTGGTTTTAGGTTGGAGAACTAAGAAGTCAGTAGGGTATTCCCAGGAATTAATGGAGACCATCACATCCTCAACAAACCCCTTAAGAGCTATTGTGGAACTATCTACAATTTTCAAAATTGTTGTGGTCTGTCTTAATGATCCTTGGAGATTCAGTTTAAGCATAGTCTCATGATTCATCACATTTATGGCATCCCAAAGATTGATCAAGGTATGGGGGACAAGGATAACATTGATGTGTACATCTACTACAGGACTTCTAGGATCTAGATATTTTGGGAAAATCACCTACCCCAACATTAAGTCGGATAGTTGTCCAATGACATTAATGGTAGGGGTATCTTTCTTTAGTCTCCCTTGATGTTTGAAACATTTCTCCTTGATTAACTTGTCGTATATGGGGACATCCTTGATAGCTTGGAGGAGCAGGATTTTAACACACAAGTTTTTCAATTCACTCAAAAGTTTAATCTCTTCTAGGGTGTGCTGGATAGGATGGATTAATCTCTTAGGAAAAGGAGGTGGATTCACTTGAGGGACACACTCCTCCTTTTCCTCTTCAATCTCCTCAGGTGGAGATGGAGGTTTATTATTTGGAAGCAATCTTCCAGACATGATGTTGATTTCTTGAATTTCCATAGCATAGGTAGGGTAATATGTTTCTCCAATGTAGACCTGCAATGCCTGTCTATTTTTCAGGTTAGGATTTGGTTGAGCAAGCATCTGAGGTTGCTTAGGTGGAGCAAGGTAAAGGAGTTATGGGTGAGATGGAGGTGGAGACAGTAAGGCTTGAGATTGGTTGTATGGGGGCCTCCACCCCTGGGATGGGGCATTCCACTGAGGTTGTGGAGGAGTATATGGTTGAAATGGTTGGTTGGCAGGTTGGGAATGGTATTGAGGTGAAAAATACTAGGGAGAAGGTGTGGACCATGAAGGATGAGCAGGAGGGAACCAAGGGGGAATGGTTTCATTCTGGTTAGGGTTGTATTATGAATAAGACACCTCTTGTATGCATTGTTGGTATGGTCGACTTCCTTGAGGCCTCCTTTGGTTGATATAACAGAGTTGTTTAGTCACCCCTTTAGTTCCTTGATACAAAACTTTCAATCCAGACAGAGAAGGACACTTGTCTATGGAGTGGTTCTCCTCACCAATGATGAGTGCCAGTATTGCAGCAAGAATGTTGCAACTCCTGGGCTACAAGCTTTACTTTGTCAACCCGGGGTTCATACAAACTTGGAAGTGTCAGTGTTGTATACACAAGTAAAACTAATGGTTCTACCTTTTTCCATGGTTCAACTGGTGAGACAATAATGGAAAAGACTAAAATTCAATTCTAAATCACACCATTTCCTAATTAACTGCCAAGAAACTATGCTTTGTAATCATGCTAAATTAACATGAACCAAATGCTACTATCTAAGCATGGAAGTAAGAAGCATAAATCATTAGTAATGTGCAAGTAAAGGGACTGAAATAAATTTATTTTTGTTTTTTTTGTCTTTTCATGCAAAATCAAGTATGCAAACTAATTTCTTTTGATGATGTGGCAGGTGGATTAAGGATGTTGGAGGATGGATGGAAGGGTTAGGAGATGGTTGGATCGTGTGGAAACCCTTGGGAGGATTTTGGTGACTTCCTAGAGTTTGTCCCTCAATTCGGCCTCAAAATAGGCCATTTCAAGAAAACCTACAAGATTCCCTGTAAACCTACAAGATTCCCTGTAAACCTACAGGATATAACTGAGAGAAAAATGGAAGGTGTTGGAGGTTATGGAAGGATTAGAGAAGGTGGTATATGGGTGGAATGAAGTGAGGAAAGGTCTGGGATCACTAAGAAGTCAACATCAAAGATAGAGGATGGTTGGATTCGCTCAATGTGCTTGGAAGAATTTCTATGAAAAATGATGAAAACTAGTGAAGGTGATGGTGAAAACAAGGAATGACTATGGTGGATGGAGTGGAAGGTGGTTGTTGGCTATGAATTCTTTGTCTCCTCCTAAATCACCTGCTCTTCATAAAACATGTACAATTCCCAAAAAACTATGTAAACAAGAAACATTCTCATAAGCTAGAAAAGCAGAATTAATGAACTAACTATCGACATGATGCATGAGGAAGTTTCTGAAAGGAATGAAAGCATGGATGGGATCTACTGAAAGAGTGAATATAGAAGAGATGGCCATGAAATCCTACTTTGCAAAACTGATCAAATGCTAACTTCAATGCAATAACCTCTAAAGCTTATGCAAGAAATAGAAATATGTGTTTTTGGGGCTGCATAAGGGTCCCTTCCTCAAATCATGATCCCAAAGGGAGGAAATTAGGCCAAGACACCCACTGAAAACCTTGTGGTACTCCTTTTATCCTTGATAACCTACTACTGAAGTAAGGTACAAATGGAAGCAAACTAATAAATAACCAATCCAATCTACACTACTTGCAATGAAAACATATCTAAAAGAAAATTAACAACAAAGCTATGAGACTAATCTAAACATACAGATACAAGAAAGAGGAGCCTTGGCTGCTAGGGTTGGGACCTAAGCCAAGATCTTTAGCCCTTTGAGTTAACTCAGTGCTGGCTCAAAGCAAAACTCATTCTTATTACCAAAACAGAAAATTACATCAATAAAACATTCACAAGTCTGGAGCTTGAAAATAGCTTAGAGTTTTACAACAAAAAATCGAATCCTAATGAGGCTCTAGGCCTATCTACTTATAAAACTAAATTCCCCAACGAACTCCTTAAAATTAGGTAGGCCTAGCTCCCGAACTTGAGATAAACTAGCTCTTTGTCTCTCACTTGCTCGACTGCCTTCTAATCCTCATGGCTTGGCTGCTTGCACTCCAAGCTGGTGTGATGGATGGAGAAATATTTGAATGGGTGAGAAATAAATGGGGAGGATTTACCTCCTACAATCCCTCTCCCTTGTCCCATTTGAGTTTTAACCTTAGTATTTGTCGAAATTCCTTGCTTTTCTCCTTCAATCCTGCATTCAATGCATATTAGTCTACTAGGCATAATATCCAACTCGAACTCATCTCATAAACAAAATATAATCAAAAACATGTAATAAGTTGTGAGAAAACTTGGTTTGACTAAGATAGGAGGTGAATTAAGGCCCATATAATTACCCAATGATGAGGCTCATCATCACCCCCTACTGAAAGTGTTGCTCATCCTCTAAGCAACTCAATCAATATCCATATCCTCCATAGCTCTAGTGGCCTCCCTGACATCCCATGCCTTTGTTGTGGTTTCCTCTTCTTGTTCATAGAATCTTGCTTTCCTTTCTACCTCCTCCCACGACCTCTTTTCTTCTTCCTTCCTTCCTTCTAAAATTCCTAAGAGTAGTGGTGGACTGAGTTTCAGGCCAATCCAATTGAATTGCAACCTTTGCATAGGTTTCTTATACATGGGTGTCATGTTTAGTGCTTCTCTCAATCTTTGAGGAGAATGGTACTCTCTTATCTTTAAGTTGCATGGGAATATGTTCCATCTCCTTAGGCAAGCATATATGCTATCATCCCCAATAGCCTAAACATGTCCTCAAAATATGAAATTTCTTACTCTTGGGTAGCAAGATATCTATGTGCAAGTTGAGGATCATTTGCAATCAAATTATGGGTACTGATGAGGGCCATGGGATCTGACTGTTAAAATCTGATCATAAGAGGCTTATTTTTCTCTCTTTTCAATATCTTCTTCATCTCTGTAGCGCTTTATTCCTCATGGTTCATCCATGATGACAAAACCATCAACTGTAAATCTCTTAGCTTGGCATTAGGGTCCCATACATTCATGTCTGTTAAGGCCATGTTGTGCAAATAAAACTCAAACATCTTGGCCCTATCTTCTAGTGTGTTATGATCACAAAGATCAATGAACTACCTGTAGTCCTGAAATGGCATGGTGCCTCTCTGTGCTAGGGTCTTGATCTGGAACTGCAACCATTGTTCCTTGAGGTATAGGACATTATATTTAGCTGGAATCCTACACTAGATTTCCTCCAAAGAGAGACTGGCCATACATGCCAATTGATTCTCTCTTTCTTGCAGATGTCCTCTCAACCATGCATTTTCTGTTTCTAGTTGATTTTTCATTATCGCCTCTCTGTCTCTCAAGCTACTTAGATCTCTACCGATCTCCTTGATCTTCTCCTCCATGTGCCCAATTTCTTCCACCCCCTTGGATTTGGCGATCTACATCCATAAATTAGTTCTGGCTCTCTCCTTCTCAAGCTCAAAGAATAGTGGAATAGAAAATTTTTTAGGTATGACCCTGTCTCCTTCAATAAACCTGTAGTAGGAGTCAAGGTTAGGTTGGGGGCTAGGTTCTTTTGAATCTGGGTCCTCTTTTCTAGTTCCTTGTTGTTGGCCTACCTCCTTTTCCAATTTTTGTGTCTTTTGTAGGTTCAGAAGAGTATCCTATAGGATTTCTTTTGCTTCCTGTAGATTCTGTTGTGTGTCCTATAGGACTGCTTTTCCCAGGTGATAGGAGACTTAGGGGAAAGCATTTTCTCCTTTTTTTTAGGTGAGTCTTCAATCACAATGGGAATTTTGGTTGGTGTTTGGGGTTTCCCCTGCCTTATTCTTGTGCTTTTCCTTGTCCTAAAATATAAGGGGGTTTGTCTCTATCTTTTGCCTTTTTTCTTGATGGGGGTGCTAAGAGCAGTGAGGGTAGTTGTTGCCTCTCTCTCAATGGGTTTTTTCGACACCCTAGGTGGCTCCTCCCTATCTTCTGCCCCCTCTTTTCCATTTTTTTCTTCGCCTATGACTTTCCTTTCTTATTCCTCTTGTAGATCCTCATCATCTTTATCAGTTCCCTCCTTAACATCCTCCTTTGTTTCTTCATCATCCCCCTTCTCTTTCTCCTCTTCTTCTTCATCTTCCTCATTTTCTTTTGTTTCATCTTCTTCTTCATTCATCTCATCTTCATCTCCTTTTGTTTATTCTTCTTCCTGCTCTACTTCAGTCTCTTCCTCTTCCTCATCACTGACAATAGGACTAACATCATATGTGAGAACTTTGATGTCTTCCTCTGTCTGCATGTCTCTGAAAACTAACCATTTTATAGGAATTCTGAGGTTTTGGAGGGCATCTTCCAAAAGGATTCTAATTAATCCATGGTGAGCTAACTGTTGGGCATTTCCCTCTTGCACTTCGACGCTTGAGTCTATCCGTGATTGTAGTAGGAAGTATGGTAGGTTGATCCTATGGTGAGGGGGTGTTTCTGCTCCAAATCTCAATTCTTCAAGAAGCCTAAAATGATAGCCATAGACCACACTATACCTACCCTCACATGAAATTTACTTGATAAGTTGGTAGCTTACCTCAATCTAGGGATATGGCAGACTTGCTCTCCTTACTCCATTTTTTTCCTGAGTGGGTTCCTCACCTTCCAAAAACAATTTCTTTTTGGCAACCTGGATATCTCCTTTGTCTTCCTTCCTCCATGCTACTCCTAGGGGAAGAGTGGTAACTCTGCTGATGAGTTCAGGGGTGAGTTCTATGGAGTGGCCTCTTACCACAATAGTGGCATGGACTCTAGTGAGTGGAATGAGGGAGAGAGAAAAATCTCGGGCCACCTCATCATCATATCCCCTTAATTTTTTGAAAAACCCCGTCCAATTATGCCTTGTGAAGATTTATAGTACCTGAGGGTGTTGTTGTATTCTCATAGTGTTAGTGGGATCCCAATTATTAAACCCTCTTGTCATCTTGGTTGGTGAGGTTTTAAGGAGAAGAGATGGTTAATACTATTTTCAAATGCA
>APFE030760843.1:60165-79166 GCA_000404065.3 Pinus taeda | reverse complement strand
TAATAATATAATTAAAAATTTGGAACATTTATTTTTTCCCAAAGAAAAAATTGAACTTTTTATTACCAAGATAAAAAGTTATATAGCATATGCCAAAGCATTCATTTGTTGTATGATTTGCAAATCATAGAGCTCACAGGATGAGTAAACTCAGTCCTGCCCTTAAACATAAAAAGAAAAAACTACCAACTGAACAAATGCACATGCCTCCTCATATATGTGGGCTTGTAGATAAACTCTACAATTTCCCGGCTTGTGCCTGTCAAGATGGTGGACCAGATGCTAAAAAAAAAACCCCAAAGAGGGTGTTCCACTACAAGGGTACCTTAGATGATATTAGGGGGTCTTTCAAGTTTTTTGCCCCTTTTTCTTCTCTACCTTGTGCCACTCTCCTTGGGACGGTACCATGGGGACGAGTTGGAGTGGATTCCCATCACTTGATTGGGGGTTTTCCTTGTCTGCGTCGGAGGTGTCTGATGAATGTTGCCTTTTGATTCCACTGATTTCCATTGAGTTTGGCTTCTTTTCCAGTTGCATTTCCTTAGGCTCTTGTGGGGGTGTCTCTTGTGTTTCTATTCGGTTATTCTCATTTGGGAGGGGTTCTTCGTCCTCAAAATCTTCCTCATCTTCAGATTCTGGTGGATCAAACTTCCATCCCTTTCGTTGTTTGCCGAACTTCTTCTTCCTACGGCTGTCGTTTTTATATTCTGGGTATGCATTTTGAAGATGTCCCGTTTATCGACATATTCAACATCTGAACGCTGTATTTTCATAGTCTAATGACCGTGTCCAGCAACGATCTTTGTGCTTCAGTTTTACGCTGTCCAGTAGGCCTTTGTTGAGATCAACTTCCATAGAGATACGTGCAAAGGTAAAAATTCTTTCCTCCAGTCTTTGTGTATCCATTTTAATGTATCTGCCAATACTGTTGCCTATGCATTCCAGGATCTTTTGGTCCCAGAAATGTAGAGGAAGATTATGACGACGTACCCATATAGGCATCCTAGAAACAATGAAAATGTTTGCATCGAACTCCGGGAACCAAGGAGTGATAAAGAGGCCTAAAGATCCCTAGAACCAAGGTCCCTCGTGAATCACGAGATATTAGACCTCTGTTTTTTGGAACTTTACTATAAAGAACCCCTTCGAGCAAAGATGGATCTCACAGTCTAGATCCCAGTGTGTGAAAATCCAATGGAACAGGTCAAATGGTTTGGGCCAAAAACCATTAAAACGACAGATAATGGCTAGTTTTTCATAGCTATTACATACCTCCTCTTCTTTTGATATATCTATCATTAGTTCTGGTGTATGCTAGAGTTGCTCCACTATGTATGGAATAGGTTCTGATCTGGCTTACTTTGGAGCAGCTGTAGAAGATTTTCCCCTTTGTAGAACATGCTTGTAAGATATTCCTTCGCTTCTATGTTGCTGTTGTGAATCTGGGTTGAGATTTGATTTCGGCCCACTGCCTCCTTCTGCTTGTTTACTAGTTGCTCCATCTGCTAATTTACTTGTTGCTGCCCCTCCTCAAAGTCTCATATTAAGTATGATTGTAGATCTGGGCTTGATGTTGTAATCTTTAATAGATCTGGAATCCTGTAGCGATCTGCCCTCAATATATTAAATTTTATTGATTAACCAGGTATCCAATATGGTTGGCAATGTTTTGCTTCAAATATATAACACTATATGTAGCGAGAGCCTAGAGCAATGTTGTTTTTTCAGTGGGGGCTTTAACAAACATTTGAAATCGATTAGATCTTGTCCCATCAGAGCCAGGACTGGCGATATGAGGCCATGCTTCAGTCTTGGAACCCTTTTTTGAATTGATTATATCTATCTCAATGACCTTATAGAGATCGGGATAGATATTTTCATTCAGAGTCTTCTGCATCCAAATAACAAACTCGGTCGTCTTTGAGAGCTCACGTGACCAGAGATCCGTGATGTTATTGCGATCCATCAGATATCTATGTATATTCACGCTGGGCACCTGGACTGCCCTCAGGTCCTCCATATGCACCCGCCCATTTGTCAGAAAACTGTCTGGCTTCTCCAGAGCTGTGATGGCAATCCCGTCGGGCAAGAATAAAAATTCTTTGGTTGTTCCCGTGTTTTCCTTTTCTACCAGATCCACGCAGGGCACGACGGCATCAGATCTGGGGGGAAACCCAGACCTCATCTTCTGGCTATGGACAGGTTGTCGTTCTCCACCTCCTTGTCCAACTCCACGCACAACTGCTTGTGCCTCACCCTCATCGGCCCTCCTTTGAAGCATGTTCTTTGACAGTCAAACTCTACCTTGATTACAGTTCCGGAACGGTGGGAAAAACATACCTTGAAGAGACTTGCTGCGCCTAGCCTGTGTAGGTTTCGATCCGCAGCGTGGAATCCATTTTTAACTTTAGATCCATAACACAGCCCTGTCAACGCTTTGAAATCCCTTCATCCATCTGCTAGAGGGCTTCGATCTGAGCCCAATCTTCTCCCTTCCTTGGTCTTCAGAAAGGCGGCGTCAAAGATCACCCGTCCTGAAACCCTAGCCATTTCTCACAGATCAGAGCCTCTGGATCAACACTTAGCTATCTTGATAAAGAAGCTTTTCCCTTCTCTTGGTTTGTTGCATATGTGTGTTTTTTAAATTTATTGAGACTGTGATATTTCATACAGTTCAAATCTGGAACATTTTAATAAGCCACAATAATCAATAAATTTTAATGTGGGATAGATTCACGGCTATAGAACTTTTGTAACCGTGTTAAAATGTTAAAATGTTATTAATTATGAAGTTTTTATAAGATTTTGGATCTGAGGATGTCACGAACAATGTGTGAAAGATAGTTTTCTTTTTAATTTTATAATTTTATGAGATTTAGAAAATAATTTAAATAGTTTCCCAAGTTTTATTATGGAGTTTACTTGGGAAGTTTGGGAAGTTTGGGAAGTTTATGAAATATAGAGTAAATGTGAGTACAAAGTTTTATTTTCAAATGTCATAGATACTTACACATGGTTGTGTGTTAAAGATAGTGGTAGTTTTCAAAATCAATGCTATATCATATGAGTACGGGATTGGCCTAGTGTTGATTCCTATATATATATATATATATATATTGTAGAAATATGTAAGTGATGTATAAAACTGATTCTCACAATGTACCTTTTGTGCTTGATATAATAACCATGTGCTAGTGTATTTCTCAATATCAACATCAATTTTTAATGGTTGTGTGCTATATGAGATGGTTAGAATGACTTCTTTCTATCAAGATTTCATAAGTTTGTGTGTACAATGATTTCAGCTAACACTCTAATGTTGCTATAGAATGCAACATGGATGATGTTCCCATATTGGAATATTCATATTAGTCATGCCTTTACTATAATTTCCCTACCCATGCAATGCTTCACTTAACATTATGTCTCATTGTGACATAAACATAAACTTTATCATATGATTAATTTTGATTTTGGTTGATTTATGTCAGCTTGCTTTGCTCCTCAATTATTATGTCACGTTACAATATTTGTCAATGGTTATGTGGCATTACAATGCTTGGCTAAAGTTATGTTGGATTGCCATATTCTTGAATGATGATATCACATGAGACTTCATCCTTGATGATTTATGTATTATTATATATTTCTCAATAATTAGATTACATTATTACATTCATCAAATATTATATTGAATTGTGACATTAACATGTCAACCATATTATTAATATATTAACATATACTTATCAAAAATCATCAAGGGTTATATCGCATTACAATATTCCTAAAGGGTTGTGACATTAACATGTCAACCATATTATTAATATATTAACATATACTTATCAAAAATCATCAAGGGTTATATCGCATTACAACATTCCTAAAGGGTTATGCATGATTGCAACATACCTAAATGATAATGTCACATTGCAACATTAATCTTTGTTGGCTTCTGTCGGAATGCTATATTACTCCATTTGTTTGTTACATTGTAACATTCATTAAGGGTTATGTTGCAACGTGACATCAATAATTTTGCCTTAATGTGTTTGTAATATTGTCACATTCCTTAAGGGTTATGTTGCAACGTGACATCAATAATTTTGCCTTAATATTTTGCTACATTGTGAGATTCATTAAGGGTTATGTTGCAACATGACATCAATAATTTTGCCTTAATATTTTCCTACATTGTGATAGTCAAAGTTTGAAATATGGTTAAATTTATTGTGATATTCATCTTGGTTAACCACTTACGTTAACTTGTTATGAGCCTCAAAGGTTACCTCACATTGCACTATTCATCAAGGATTATGTTGGATTTCATAGTTCCTCAAGTGTTATATTGGATTACAATAGTCATCCATGCTTATGTCACCCTTTTTTAATTCCTCTTGGTTGGCGAATTGTTATTCTCCTCAATAGTTATATTTCATTGTAACGCTCATCAAAGTGATTAAATCACATTACAAATTCACTTGAGGGTTATATTGTATTATGATGTTTGTTAATGATTAGATATCATATATTGGCATTCATCGTAGATGACTTATGTTCATTTGTAATTCTTCTCAATGACTATGCTACATTGTGGCATTCATCGTAGATGACTTATGTTCATTTGTAATGCTTCTCAATGACTATGCTACATTGTGGCATTCATCAAACATTATGATATGCCACAATTGAATTCTTCCTCTTTGTTGTATTCATTATGAATATTGTTATTACAAATTAATAGCATGAGTTTTCACTAAATGATAAACATGGCAATTAATTGTTCATAAGAAATAAGAAGACTATGAAAAATAATATCAAAAATATTTTATTTATATTTTCTCGCTAAAACTTTCTAATTCATTACAGGTATCCTTCAATTTACTCACATGATGATATAAGTATTTATTATTTCACAATTTAAAAAAAATTGTGCAATAACTGAATGCTTCAAAATTTATTATTTTTATTAACAATATAAGTACTTACAATTTAATAGTATTGTCTATCATCAACGAGTAAAATATGACAATAAATTGATCATAAAAATAAAAAAATCACTGATAATAATATAAAAAGAGATTTTTATAGTCTTTACTAAAACTTAATAACCCATTGAAGATAATCCATACACCTACACTGTGATACAAATTTATCAACATTGTTGAGAAAATGAACAAAGATGATGGCCCCAAAGTGGTAATATTGGCATCATGAATGTGTGTCCACATGAATGGGTGTGCATCCCTAGAAATGCACAAACTTTGCTAGGAATCTAGCCTCAATAAACCTTGAGCTACCGACTAGGACATTAGCTAGGTTGCCAACTTGCCATGGTTAGGAACACATGCACTCTAGGAGCCCCCACATGCAATAGGAATGCAAACATGCTCCATGAATGCACACACAGTTCCAAAAAAATGTGTGCTTTATGAATGTGCACATGTTCATCATAATAAATTTCTCTAATGCATCTATTGCCCTATGTTTTACCAAATTAGGATTGTAAGTCATTTTTTGAGTGTCATTGAGAAAAATTCCTACTTCTAAAGAACCTCGAGTGCCAAATCAACACCATACCTCATCTTTGAATTCAAGGTAATAAATTTCTCTAATGCATCTATTGTCCTATGTTTTACCAAATTAGGATTGTAAGTCATTTTTTGAGTGTCATTGAAAAAATTCCTACTTCTGAAGCACCTCGAGTTGCCAAATCAACACCATACCTCATCTTTAAATTCAAGGTAAGCATTCTAATGTTTTTATTTAACATTTTTTGGTATTAGTTTTTTTTTGGTTTAAAATTGTAAAGAAAAACCAAATTAATACCCTCCACACAATCATTTTATTCAATTGTTGGGAAATAGGAGAATATGGAACCTAACTTATAACACAAACCCACCATCATCAAACCAGTATTTAGAACAAACAAACCTAAACCAGAAACCAACAAATCCAAATAGTGAAATTGATGCATCTTTAGCTACATTAAGTTCATTGATACAAGATATCCAAACCTCTAGAGATGCATCACTATTTCTCTTGCAAGGCCATTAAACTCAATTGCATCATCCATCTCTAATGCCCAAATTCAGTAAACCAATATTTTTGGTTACAGACTATAAGGTAGGAATACTGTAGAACCAATCTAAATAGAGATTAAGTTAGAGATCTCGACATTAATACAAATTATTTTTTGTCCTTTCTTTGTACCAAAGAGACAACAACCTAACACCAATAACTAGAAATGAATTTGTATGGAATAGTACACCTACCAACCATTTATAAACAATTGAATGGATAGGTGGTTTACAGTAGTTGATAAAACTCCTTACAATAATAAGGACATACCTCTATACTTCTTAAGGAAATTATGGGAATAATTTCAGCTAGTACTCCAATCAACTGGTTTGAAAAGGGGGAATTTCGAGGGATGGATCATGGGTATGTGCAATATAAACAAAATGATAGGTGCAAGCTACCAATAGCTTCTTTTACACTTAGACGAAGGCCTAAATCCCCCTACCCATCATCTTCCACTTATGGATACCATTATTGAGACCCAAATAGTGGTGACTTCATTGAATCACACACCAATGAAATATGATTCCTTGTGGGATCATCATAGAAGGATCCATTAGCAGCTAATGTTATAGGTGGAGCAAGACTGTTTGACTCTTTAATAGGGCTTCACCAACAATTCCAGATGGAGACTCACTTGAACGTCATAGATGTACCAACTATGGGAAGACTTGTTATGGCTAGATGGAGGGTAGTAGGAAATGTAGCTTTATGGTTATGATGTGAGTGTTTCAAATTGTCCGACTCCTTACTTATTGAAGAGGAGTAAAGCATTAGTTTTGATTGAATAATTGTCTAATAGTCCATTTAGATGGAACCATCTATAATTTTATTTATATATGCGAATATATGGTGTTTGTAGTTGCTACAACCTTGTAACACTCCCGCTAGACCTACGGATGCATCGGTGTCGTTTTGGGCCACTTATGCTATAGTGAATATCACTTGTTCATTTGATGTATTGCAAAAAAGGTATGGTGAATTAAAATTATCCCTCCTTGCAAAAGAATTCATATGTTTTTAGTCGAAAATGTAGATAGTTTTATTCTTTAATATAATTGCAATGCTCATTTAATGTTTTTATATATTTTGATAACACCATGGGAGGAGCCATGCCAAACGAGGGAGAGCATATATTCCCCTTCACATATATCACAGGTCAAATTATATTTTGTTTAATTTTGAATTCCATTATCTTATTTTGGTTTACTAATTAAATTATTATAAATGCATATGCAGGTTCCTTAATTTACATAGTCCTATGTTCTTTCCCCTCCACATCATTCACCATCATCTATTATTCACCCACCAATTGTCCACCAATATTATCGCATTTCCATGATATTTTCAATTGATCTTACCTCGACCTAAGAATTCCCTTCACTAGTAAAACTTATCTATATCGATCATCATCCACCTCCACCACATTCTCATTCCCATCCGCTCATAAAGGTTGTATCCATAGAACATATAGTGGCTTATGAGGAAGTTGTGCAATTGAGTTCTCCACTTGTGAGTGAATCTCCATCATTGCACAAGAGATTCAAGATGAGATCATTCATCGACTATTTTTTTCTTTATGATAAATAAAATTGATTCCAGGAATTTTTTGTTTAAATTATATTTGCTGAGTATTGTGACTATTGTAGGGTAGTACCGTTGATATGTTAGCGATGTGAATGTTGATGCCACCCTCACGGCTAATTATAGTATATTTGGTGAGTTTGTTGGGCTTCAATTATAAAGTATTAAATTGCAAGTGTGTAATTTAGTATGAAAAAAATAGAATGTGAATGTTTTTTCTTTCTACAATCTGTAGAGAGATGAAGCACACCTCAAAAGAAGAAAAAATTACCTCCTTCTTCTGGTAAGAGGAGAAAGATGAAATCTTGGGATTTACATGATGGTGGTGACGGTGGAAGTGATCAGTGAGTGAGTAGTGAGACCCATTTTGTATATGTAATATCATATGCCATACAATCATGTTTGAGCATGAGGTGTCGTTTTGAATATTGCGAAAACTATGCCACTTTGTTGAAAATGTACATTTGAGACAATTTTGAGTTTGTGTGTATGTTTCATGGAACATGTTCTTTGAATTAAAGTGTTTTTTTATTTGATGTTCAGGTATTAGATTTCCAGGTTGAGGGGTTATGGCTCCTTATTTTTGGTAGCTAGCTAAATTGTTATAGGGGTAGTGGCTCCTTGATGGTGGTTTCCAACTAAACAAAATAAAAGAAATTATTTCAATAATAAACAAAAGCAAAAAAAATGAAGCATGAACAAGAGAGTGGATTTTTTCCGTTCAAGGTTTCCACTAGAAATCATATGTGTCCCTTATACATGTTGATTATAATGTTTATGATGATTGTTTAATATATTTACATGATCTCATCTAATGATGAATTGTTGTCTATTGTTATTCAGTAAACTATAATAATTTTTTTTTTTTTTATTTACAATGGGTTTTTATATAGTTTTTGGGGAAAATTTTCTTTGCATTAAAGAAGATTTAGGTTAAACTAAGAGAGTTTTATTGTCAAGAAAAATTTAGAGGTTAATATTAGTAGATGAGTTAATTTTCTATTTCCAGAAAACTCATTTTCCAACTGTTACACAGTAAAATGTCACTGTCGTCATGTCAGTCTCTCTACTGTGTTGTGAAACCACATTCACCTAAGCCCATGCTCCCTGAAATGGCTAAAAAACCCTCTTTGCCTAAGTTAAATGAATCATCGCGTCTGTTTATTAAATAACCACGCTGACAGGCGGAGGCCAGTGTATCTGATGCGCTGCCAGCGTGGAAGCACACGTGTTTTCCGCGCTGGTCCAATTTTACGGACAGCGCACCCTCTGTTTGCCCTGTTGAGCGCTGACCAGACCTCCTCTATAGTTGATCTGCGATGTCAGCGCGCCAGCCCAGTGTCTCACCGCGCTGATCCTGTTTGGGCGAATTAGTTCTAACAACCAACCTTCCAGATCCCTCCGGACTTGGTTGTTAGCATTGTTGAGGTCGCCATCCTTTCTCTGGCACGTCTGTTCGACTGACCATCCACTTATCTTGGGGGAAAGCTCATCCTTTACCTATTCATGGAGACTCCTTCTCCTTTATAAGCCTCCTCCATTGCCCATGAGCAGCTAGTTTGGAACATATAGACTTTGATTGAGGAATTCTTAGTGCATTAGTGCTGCTCTTTGTAGGCATTTGGTGTGTTGTGTGAGGATTGCTTTGAGCTTGAGGAAGGTCATGAGCTTGTTGCCTTGTATGTGAGAGAGAGACCTCTTTGACTTGGAGATTTGCTTCAAAGGTGAATGCTTGGAAGATATGCTGGCTGGACCCTCTAGAGAAGGACTCAGCGTCAGGACTTCGGTTGTACCTTACTCTATTTTCTGTTAATAAAGATAGATGACTACTCTTATGGTTCCATTTCCATTTGTCTAATGAATGATTGATGTAAATTGTATCCTTCCTGACTGATACATAGTTGTTGTTAGTAGATTTTACGCTCTTGTTTGCTCTCTTTTGCTTGTGCAGGTGTTCGTCCGCGAGGATAGCAGAGAATTGTGATCGGCTGGAGCGAAGGAGCGAGAGGATCATCTCTTCGACAAACATAGCGTTGGAATCCAAGTAGGTTTCTCTCACCCACTTGTTAATTACAACTAGGAACCTGCAGTGTAGCATTGGTTGATTGTTGCTAGACCCCCTTTGGGCTAGTAGGGATCGCCTCTATCCGTAGAGGGGATTTACCTCTCCAAAAGCAAGGAAAGGTTGAAACCACTGTCAATCCAAGAAATCATATATGCCAATGACAACAAATAACCAAGGAACCGCATGCATATACCATATATAAAAAATCAATAAGGAAATAACACATGCAACATGTTACCTGCAAATTATCCTTGTTGTAGTTATTGATCTAACTGTATCCTTGCGCTTCCTTTCTTTCCTTTGCTTTCTTTCTCCAATCCAAGTGAATGCTAGAGGGCTCCAAGCATGATCCATGAAGGCTCTAAGTGTGCAAGAGTATGAGAGTGAGCGAATGAACTAGATCTCCACCACCAAACTGTCAAAAAGCTAGTAATTGTTTCTTTGAAGCCTTTTTATCATTGATTTCCTTTTTTTCTTCATTTTCCTTCATTTTCCCTCTAATTTCCCTCGCACGCAAATTTGTGTCTCTTCATCCCCCTTTTCTCATATTTTCTTTTATTTTCATAATTAAATGCCAATTATTACCTCTTTTCCTTTGCCAATGCTTTTGCCAATTTCCATAGCCATTAATAAACCCCAAGTGATGTCCACTATAGTGTTTTTCCCACCTTTCAGCTTGGAATATGTGTCCCATGATCTTGGTCTTATTTTATTTACATGGAAAATCAATCTGGGGTTGTTACAAATACCTCCCCCTAGGGGAAAACCGTCCTCAATGTTCAATGATGCTTATAACCAACAAAACATGTTTCCCTTGGAGCTTTATAACATAGCTCAATGAAACACTTACAATATAACAAATTTTTGAAAACATGACCACCATACTGCTTATTGGACCTTGATAACACAACTTGATGCAGTATTTATACATACTGCTTATTGGAGATTTATAATACAACTCATTGCAGCATCTGAAATACACATATGCATATACAAACATATACCAAACACATTTTATCAATGATAAAATAAGGAAGGATACATAGCCCACATCTGATTAGCCATCTCCCATGTAACTTCATCAAACCCAAAGTGCTTCCACTGCACTTTAACCTACTCGATTGCTCTGTTCTGGAGCATGAGTTTTTTTCATTGCAATATGCATTGTGGTTTTGGATGTAACTCTCTCTCTGGTTCCACTTGCAATACAAACCAATCTATCACATGATCAACATCCTAAATATATCTCTTAAGCAATGAAACATGGAAAACATCAGGGAATTTCACCATTGGTGGCAATGCAAGTTTGTGGGCCACTGATCCAATCCTCTCAAGGATCTCAAAAGGGCCACAATACTGAGGTGCCAACTTGGAAAATGACCTAATCCTAAAGGATATCCTTTTGGGCTTGATGCACAAGTACATATGCTCCCCACCCTGAAACTCCTTGAATGCTCTATGTTGATCAACATAACTCTTCTTCATGTCTTGTGTTGCCTTCAAATCCCTCTTAATAACTTGCATCTTGTGCTTCATATTAGCCAACATATCTAGTCCAATCAACACCCTATTCACTGGATCACTCCAATTGATAGGAGTATTACAACTCTGCCCATATAAACCCTCAAAAGGACTCATCCTCAAGGATTCCTGATACCCATTATTATATGCAATCTGCACCAGTGGAAGATACTCTTCTCACTTCCTCTATTGATGCATGACAAACATCCTCAACATATCCTCAAGAATCATGTCAACCCTCTCTGTTTATCCATCTGTTTGCAAATGGTAAGCTGTATTGAAGGTTAACTTTGTCCCTAATCCAGAAAACAACTCCTTCCAAAAATTGGAAGTGAACTTGGAATCTTTGTGCAATATGATCTTCTTGGGAACTTCATGCAGATGAATATATGGTATCTTGAGTGGCCTGAATATGTCTTGACATGAAACTCTGGTAGGATAAGCTTCTTCAACTCACTATCATCTAGAACGTAAATCTTGTTCCTGAATCTGACCAAGTCACATGTCGTGAGTTGATACTCCTCATCTCTATCACCTTCACCCTGTTCCTGCAACTTTTACTTTAGTTGTTGGCACCTGTCATCATGTTTCCCTGCATGCATGATCTTTCCCTACAAGTCTATGCCATGTGAACTTATAGCTGAAATGTGATTCACCTGCACTCTCCTACTAATAGCATCTACAACCCTTTTCTCCTTTCCCTTGATGTATCTTATCTCGAAATAAAACTCACTTAGAGTAGCCAAACATCTTGCTTACCTAGCATTCATATTGGGTTGGTCAAACAAGTACCTTAGAACACTATGATCGCTCATAAGAAAAAACCTCCTACCAAGGAGATAATGTCTCCACATATTAAGTGCATGAACGATAGCTACCAACTCAATATGATGAGTCACATAGTTCTTCTCAAGCTCATTTAACTTCATAGAACCATAGCATACCACTTGTCCTTCCTACATGAGGATTCCACCAAGTCCCTCCTTGCAAGCATCTGTACATACCACAAATTCCTTGTTAGGATATGCAATCTTCAATACTATAGATTTTGTAAGAAAATGCAATAATTTCTCAAAGTGGGCTCACACTCCTTTGTCCATTCAAACTTATTCCCTTTTCTCTACAAGGATGTGATAGCATATCGAATCTTTGAGAAGTTCCTGATGAACCTCCTGTAATAACCTACTAGTCCCATGAATGATCTGATCTCATCCACATTCCTAGGATTTGGCCACTCCATGATAGCTTTAATCTTTTTTGGATCCACTGCTACCCCTTCCTTGGAAACAACATGTCCCAAGTAATGAACTCCAGTCTAAAAGAAGTTACATTGATGCTTTCTTAACAACCGCAATATTGTTTCCAGGTGTTCTTCATTCACTTCCTCATTCTTAGAATATATTAATATGTCATCAATAAACACGATCACAAACTTGTCCAGATAAGGACACAACACATTGTTCATTAAACACATAAAAGTAGCCAGAGCATTAGTAAGACCAAAATAATCCACTACAAACGCATAATACCCATACCTAGTGCGGAATGTGGTATTGTAGATGTCCTCTTCTTTGATGTGCACATGATGATATCCTGATCTCAAATCAATCTTTGAGAACATTGTTGCTCCCTTCAACTAATAAAAAAAGTCATCAATCCATGACAATGGATACCTTTTCTTGATCGTCACCTTGTTCAACTGCCTGTAATCAATGCATAATCTGAGAGTACCATCCTTCTTCCTTATAAACAACATTAGTGCACCCCAAGGTGATACACTTAGCCTTATGTATCCCTTGTCAAACATTTCTTTAAGCTACAAATTCAATTCCACCAATTTTGGAGTACTTATCATTTAAGGTGCTTTAAATGTTGGTGTTTCTCTTGGTACCAACTCAATAGATAAATCCACTTCCCTATGAGGTGGTAACTCTGGAATATTTGTAGGAAACACATCCTAAAACTGCTTCAACACCAAATACTTCTTCAAGACTTCATCATCCTCAACACCCTTCCATTTATCATGAGAAATATGCACTGCAAACAATACACATCCTTTCTGGAAACTAGACTTTGCCTACATAATTGTAACCATCCTCAATGATGTAGGCTTCTTCTTTCCCTGCAAGATTATCCTTTCCCCATCATCATCCAGGCGCCCAATAGCCTTTCATAGCAATCCATTTTAGTCCTATGAATAAACAACTAGTCACTGCCCAAAAACATACTATATGATCCCAAAGGAAGCACATTTAGATGTGCTGATCTAGGCATACCATTCAACTCAAATGCATAAGATCTCACCCAATGATGAACTCTTCTCTTGATCCATGTATCCAACTACACCAACCAAGATTTTGCATGCACTTCTTTATTCAAGAAACTCTTATCCACTAGGTTAGGACTAATATAACTATAATTAGATACGGGATAAATCAAAATAGAAACAACTTGATCATGCAACCTACCTTCCATTTGAATAATGGATGCTTGATCTGTTTTCCACCCCTGCATAAATTTGAGCAATATTATGCCCAACATACCCAACCGTATGTGCCTCCTGAGAATTGTAAATTTGAGGTCTACCACCTTGATGTTGTGGACAATCTCTCAGGCAATGCTCTCCACCATAAGTCCAACACCTCAAAGGATTCCTTCCATCACCTTTGTTCTACTCCTCAAACTGGAATCCATGTCCTCTGTCAACTACATTGAACTTCTTATAAGGTGCTACATTCTCCTTATCACCTACATCCTGAGGTCTTCCTCTCTTCTTAACCCACTTTTCTTTAGTCTTCTCATCACCTTTCCAATCTTGCTTAGGCTCAGAATTACTCTTAGATTACTCATAATAATGCTTCAGTTTCCCAATGGCTTCCTCCAATGACCGAGGCTCAACATGCTCAATCTGATCTTTAAATGCTAAAGGCAATCTATTGATGACCCTTTGGACCTTTTTCTTCTCATCCCTGAGGTATGACACATACCTCAACAACTCTAGAAACTTAGTCATGTACTCTTCATCTATCATTGAACCCATATTCAACTCATAGAATTCCTTGGATTTTCCATCATAATATCTCTCTGACAAGTTCTTCTTCCTAAAGAGTCTTTTAAACTCATGCTAATGTAGCTCCTCTATCACGATGCCTCTTATAGGCTTCACATCTTCCCACCAGATATTTGCTCTTCCCTTGAGATTGAGGATCGCTATCTTGGATTTCATATTCTCTAAATAATCATCCAATCTGAAGAACTTATTCATCCCAAGTAGTCATGCTTCTATATCTTCTGGTTTCTTCACATCCCCATCAAAAGTAGGAGGCTTGGCTTTCTTGAACTCCTTTGTAAAATATTGCATATCACTTCTCTTATAAGGATGCTAGTGGTAAAGGCAATGATGTCTCTCAGAACCAGAACTAGAATAGAATCCATGAGTGCTAGCCCACCTGTCAAGATTATCCAAAGACCTTCCACCTCTAATTGTGTCATCCTTGTCCAACTTGTATCCTGATCAAGACTTGCTGCCATACACCATATTAGTCTTTTCTTCCTACCCTTGACTGATCTTTAATTTTCTCTTCTTCTTCAAATATTTAAGGCTCTGAAGGATGAAAACATTAACCTATGCTTTCTTTTCTTAAGCTCTGGAAATCCTTTCCTGTGCCTCAATCATCTTTTTATTATTTACCTTACAACTTCTCAGTGTGTCTGTTATATCAAGAGAATACTCATCTTCTTCCTGCTCAACTGATTTGTAAGAAGGGTCATGTGAACTGTAATCCACCATTCTACTCATCATCTCTGATCTTCTATCTTTACCAATATGTCATGTTAGATAAACAAAATATAGACATAATTAAAATCATACCTCAGTGTATCTCAGGGGAGGCTATCTTGTTTGCACGATCAATCTAGATTAGCACGATATGAATACATAATGACATTAACATTTCAATCATCTCAACATCATAACATGATGGCACAAAACTGTAACACTAACTATATACATGATGACCATAGCCACCACAATGCATGCATGGTAAACACACATACAATTAACATGCATGCATTAGCCCATCCAGTCCAAGTGTTTGAACCTGGAAGCTATGATACCAACCTGTAACACCCCACTCCATATTTACCCACTTTAACCTGCTCACCACGGTAAGCATGAGATGAGAGTTACTATGCGTGACCCAATTTACAAGAGGCACTTATGGAAAATGGGGTCCACATGTCTAGAACTAACTGAAAACAACCAATGACACATGATCACATTGTTATAAGCCTAACTTGACCCAACACTATTTATTTTTAGTTTCGTTTCCTTAAATTTAACACAACTTTATATTTTTGGCATATTTTTGGGTTCTAAACTTTCGAGGTTGTTTTGAGGGCCTAAATGACATTTTCAAGGAAATTAGAGAGACCAGAAAAGTGCCAAAATTTGCTTCACACATGATTGTTTTACTTGCTCATGGATATCTTCGAAATGAGGTATT
Organism: Pinus taeda; assembly: GCA_000404065.3. Classification (NCBI taxonomy): domain Eukaryota; kingdom Viridiplantae; phylum Streptophyta; class Pinopsida; order Pinales; family Pinaceae; genus Pinus; species Pinus taeda. The sequence continues at coordinate 63,413 of APFE030760843.1, read as the reverse complement.
ATGATAGTCAAACAGAGATCGTATTCCAAAGTTACGATTGTGGTAAGTTGGAGGTCCAAATTACTTATTTATACAAACACTTTGTGTACATATTACCAATAGGTCATAAATACTATTTGTTCACTAATTCAATAATCTCACTAGAGAATCATCAAGAAGGCTCTATGCCCTCTCTAGCTAGCTGCAATAACACTTGTTAGCCCATACATTAATCAAATATTCAATAACTTGTCAAAATATGTCAAGAACCATAAATATAATGCATCATATAACCAGATATATGTAACCAACAAATAACCATAGTAGAAACCATGGAAAATCAGCCATAATGTCAACATGATAACCAGTACAAGTGCTCATAGATTACAATAGGAAAATAACTCTTATTAACATATGAAAATGCCAACCAAGTCAGGGACTTCCGCATACCATTCAAACATAGATTAGGTTGAACAAAATCTCTCTTTCAACTGATCACCTCCACGCCATTTTACAAGCATGAATGTGGGATCATAAGGGTTAAACCAAAATAAAACCAACTAGGCCTTCGAGAGGCCACACCACCTCAACCCTCAACCATAGTGATCTCACCTATATGGCCCAGAAATCACTAAAATCAACTAGATCGGTCTTTACCCAAGTTGTCTAGGGATCCAGGAACTAGTAACTCAACCCACGACTAAACTGCGACTCCAGAGTGTTTGTTCCAACCCGTGGCTCCAGGGAATAATAACTCAACCCAGAATGCTCTAGAGCATTTATTCCAACCTACAAGCTTGGGGAACTAGTAACTCAACCCAAGTTGTTCTAGAGCTCGAGAGCATTTCTTCCAACCCACAACCATAGGGAACCTGAGAACTAATCTAAAAAAAAGAAGTGGGAAATCCATAACACTGTGGTTATCCAAGAAATGGAAAGGCAAGGCTAAAACAATTGTCAATCTAGGCAATCCTCCATGCCAATGACAACACATAACCAAGGAACCGCATGCATATACCATGCATAAAAAAATTAGTAAGGAAATCACACATGCAACATGTTACCTGCAAAGTATCCCTATTGTAGTTGTTGATCTAACTGTCTCCTTATGCTTCCTTGCTTTCCTTCGCTTTCTTTCTCCAACCCAAATGAAAGTCAGAGAGCTCCAAGCATGCTCGAAGAATGCTCTAAGTGTGTGAGAGTATGAGAATGGGAGAATGAACTAGAGCTCCACCACCAAACTGTCAAAAAGCTACCAATTGTTTCTTTGAAGACTTTTTATCATTGATTTCCCTTTTTTCTTCATTTTCCTTCATTTTTCCTCTAATTTCTCTTCCATGCAATTTTGTGTCTCTGTATCTCCCTTTTCTCCTATTTTCCTAATTAAATGCCAATTATTGTCTCTTTGCCTTTTCCAATTTCCATATCCAATAATAGATCACAAGTGATGCCCACTTTAGTGTTTTTCCCATCATTCATCTTGGAATACGTGTCCCGTGATCTTGGAATACGTGTCCCATGACCTTGGTATTATTTTATTTACATGGAAAAATCAACCAGGGGTTGTTACAAAATCATTGAGGGACAATAGAGCAATGAAGGGATTTCTCTATTGCCCTGCTAGTTAGCAGAGATGCATCTAAGATTTTTTGGAGACCCTAGGCTAAATAGGTAGAGGAGTTCCCCGATGTTTTTGTTCTTGTGAAGGAGATTTGACTTCACCCATCCTAATTTTCTCTGTGTTGAAATTCTCCCCTTTTAGTACCATAACCTGGCTAGAGGGTGGCCAATTACAGAGAGCATTGGTGCAATTAATTGTAGGTTTTAACCCCGTACAGAAATTACTTGCATACGAATTCTAAATCACAGGAAAAATAAAAATGCGAGAGCATAACACATAAAACACATATACACAGAGATTTCCCACTGGATCTCAAAGCCGAGACTACCAGCTTGATTTTTCATTATATTCCTTTCAATGTTACAATACATATTTATACATGCCGAAGCATCCAATACCATGGACCGAAAAACCATCACGTCCAATACCATGGACCAAAAAAAACCATCGCATCCAATACCATGGACCGAAAACCATCGCGTCCAAAAAACATGTGCGAAAATCATGCACAAAACCATAGGTGGGTCCGCCCAACCTAACATAGGGTCCAAAACCAAAATTTTCCGGGGCGCTGCCCCGGACCCCCATAAAGTGGGGTTACGGGTACCCCTCAAACCCCTGTTAACTATGTGGAAAGAATATAACACAACCCAACAATCTCCCACTTGTTGTTTTCTTTCCACAGGGGGCCACAGGAGAGCTTAGTCATTTTTCCAACCCTGAAAAACCCATTGTTTCTCTACACCAAGAGAACTTCTCAGAGCTCACAGATTTTGTCAATGCATCTGCAGTATTCTTCAAAGTGTCCACCTTTACCAGCAACACCTTTTTGTCTTCTATCATTATCCCTCACAAAGTGATACTGAACATCAATGTGCTTTGTCTTTGAATGATAAGCAGGGTTCTCAAGAAAATTGCACTTTGGCTATCATAGTCTATCCTTATAGCTCCCTGTACTAACCCCATACTTGAACACAATCTCTACAACCAAACTTCTTCCTTGCTTGCATGAGTGGCTGCAATGTATTCTGCTCTGTAGTTGATAGTGCCACTACAGATTGTTTCTTACTCATCCAACTGACTGCACCTCCAAATAGGTTAAACACATACCCACTTGTAGATCTTCTCTGATCCAGATCTCCAGCCAAGTCTGCATCAACAAGGCCATGGAATATCCAACACTCTGTCCAATCCTAGTCTTCCTTGGTAGCACAAACCATAATCACTAGTGCCACGCAAATACCTGAAAACTCGCTTCATTGCTGTCCAGTGCTCCTTCCCTGGTTTGACATAAACCTGCTCAATACTCCCACTGCATGTGCAATGTCTGGTCTAGTACAGACCATTGCATACATCAAGCTACCGACTGCACTTGCATATGGAACACGGGACATGTCCTCTTCCTCTTCTTGTGTCTTTGGACACTGTTCAGCAGATAACCTCACACCTACAGGAATAGGAACCTTCACCGGTTTACTATCCTGCATATTAAACCTCTGCAATATTGTCTCGACATACTTCCTCTGGTTTAACCAGAGCTTCCTCTTTGCCCGATCTCTTTTAATTTCCAAGCCCAAAATATAATTTGCAGCACCGAGATCTTCCATGTCGAATTTGGAGGACAATTGGGTCTTCAAATCCTGGATAA
>APFE030760843.1:38179-49410 GCA_000404065.3 Pinus taeda | reverse complement strand
CAACCCCAGTTTTTCCACCATCTCAGTGGCAACCAAGTTATCCGTACTCCCGCTGTCTATTATCACCTTGCAGCATTTCCCATGCGATTTACAGACTGTCCGGAACAGTGACTTCTGCTGTGTTGGTTCAGCCACTTCCTTGGTTGGCTTCAACAACACTTTATTCAAAATCAACGCTTCTCCCGTTTCTGCCATGTTTTCCACTTCCCGTGGTTGTGCTTCAGCTTCTTCAGGCTGAATCATAAACATCCCTCTCTGACCTGTCTGCTCAACTTCTGGACATTCAAAGGATCGATGCCCCCATTTTTGACACCTGTAGCACTGGAAACTAGTCCCCCTTCCGCGGCCATTCCCTCGTCCTCGCTGATATGACCGACCTCCTCTGGTGCTATCTCCTTTGTCTGCTGTCCCTGAAGTTTTTTAGCTGCTGCCTTCTTCGCTGTTCGCAGCACTCTTTCCTCTACCGTAGGACTGTCCTCGTCCTCTACCATTTCCTCTCCCTCTCCTTTTATTCTTCTTCCTATTAATTTTCTCCTCAGCCTTCACAGCACTCTGAAAGGCTTCTTCCATTGACATACCTTGCTGTCTTTTCTGGAGTTTCATCCGTATAACCAGCACGTAGATTTACCCGGTAGAACTCTTCTGTATACTCTTTGACAGTCATACCCTTCTGTCTCAAATTTTGTACTCGCCGACATAGTTCAACCTGGTAATCTTTCGGCAGAAATCTGCCCTTCAATTTTGCTACCATCCTTGACCATTTTCGTATGGGTAATTTGTTCAGTCTTTTTCTGTCTGCTTGGAAATTATCCCACCACAAGAGGGCATGTCCCTTCAACTTAGTAGCAGCGAACTTGACTCTCTTATCCTCCTTAACTTCCTCATTTTCGAAATATTTATCTAGTTCGCTTATCCAATCCAATAGGATATCAGCAGACAGACTGCCATCGTAATTTGAAATCTCTGTCTTGGGTTTGCTGCTGGCCAATAAAATTGAATGCAGCAGTCTCAATTCTGGAGCTTCTTCATCAGACCCGTCTGTAGCAGCTACCGCTTCTTCCTCACTGTCATCTCCCAGTTCCGGGTCTCTTCGTCTACCCGCTTCCACTGCTTCCAAGTGAGCTGTAATAACTCTAATCTGTTCCCTTAATCCTTCATCTGCTCCCCTACGTGCACCTCTTCCACGTCCTCGTCTTGGCGCTTGCCCTTCTACCATCTTCCTCTATATAAAAAAACTGCTCTGATACCAATTGATGTGGCTAGCCCACGTGGTCCCACGCTAGCCCAACCTACGTGGACCTTCACTGATATTTGGATGCGGATATGGTGTGATTGCAATTTATTTGGTAGGTGATTATTAATCAACCCATGATACTTACCTTGTCCTTGCCCGTGACACCTGTCCTCCTCGAAGTCACCAAACCCTAATTTCACTTCCTCCCTTTTCACTTGCCGGTTCGTGCCTATTCGGTCAATTTCACCCCGTCACTTTGCTCTCTGTGGTTTCGCTCTGGTGTTCGGCTCCGCCTCTGGTTTTCCTCCGCCTGTGGTGATACACTGTTGAACTTCCAATGGTTTTATGTGAAAATGATGTGGGTTTACTCTGTCAACTCGTCGGCACACTCGATCCAGGCTTTACTGGTGAGTTATGGTTACTCCACTATGCATTCAGTTTGTTTTCGGGACTGTGTGAGCGTTACTGGTTTCCATTCCTGTACATACTGTTTGTTTCGGTCATTTTCGTTGTGAACTCGTGGTGAATGCTAGTAGTGAGGGTTAGCTGGTTTGCTCAGTTGACTGGTTTCTACTTCTGTATTTACTGTCTGTTCCGGTCATTTTCGTTGTGAATTCGTGGTGAATGCTGGTAGTGAGGGTTTCTGGTTTGCTCAGTTGACAAATGTGCAATTCGTTGGTCTGCAACCTGGTCCTTCTCCGGCACTCGGCTCTGTACTCAGGTAAGATATTGTTCTTTGCTATATTTCGTTGTTCTCTATTCGAGTTGTAGCTAACAGTACTCAGCCCCTCTGTGGTCAGGGTTTCACTTCGTTTCTGTGAGTTTATGGGTCGGTTTACTTCAGGTATGGATATTCTCCTCAGCCATACACAGATTTCGCTTTCTGTTAATTCCTTTACAACTTCACGATGTCGTTTTTGGTGCGAGGGTTTTGATTTGGTTACAAACCCTAACTTCAATCTGCTGTGGTGGTTGCAGGTGACCGGTTCCGTGGCTTCGCAAAGGTTTCGGTCGATATCTCTCGGGTAGCTCTGTTCTTATCTTAGTTACTTCTGTGGCTCTTCGTCTTTGCTGTATTTGCTTGTGTCTGTGGTCTGTATATTTGATAGCGGTCGAGTCTAGTTTTGGGTTGTCCAACCCGTAGCCGTAGCTTGGAGGGTTTCTTGTAAGTTCTTTTATTTGGTGGCTCGGTTCAACGAACCCTCGTTGCACAGTTCGTTCATGTAATTTGAATTTTATAAACCTACAATGTATTATACAGTGATATGCAATATATGTTTAAATTTGGTGCTAGTGCTTACCCGGTTTCGACTGTGGACTGTTGTATCCTTCGATACTGTTTATTTCTTCTCGCCTGTTGCTCACTCTCGGTCTCGGCTTGTCGTTAGACTTTTTCGGGTCGTGAAACTATGTTATTGTATTTGCCTGCAATAAATTGAATGTACAGTAATATATATGTGAATTCTATTACAGAGGACTTAAATATTGCAATTCGTATGTTTATCTGTGCACTGAATTTAAATGAAGGAAATTGAATGTATTTCTCTTATTCTCTTTCAAATGCTTCACTGCTGAACCCCTCTGGGTTATTTTGTCTGTCCTTTTATACAATAGTTACAGGCAGTTAGATAACTGCAGATAGTTATTCCATTACAGTTTTCCAGATAGTTATCCCATTACAGTTTGCCAGATAGTTATTCCATTACAGTTTGCCTGGAAGTTACTATAAACTTACTCTACTTGTCCATTCGTTTGTTTACTTTGTCTCCTTTGTTTCATAAGGGTTTGCTGTTTACATTGCTTATTGATATAAATCTAATTTTAACAACTCTAATTAAGACCTGTTACTACAGTTAAAATAAAATAAATAAAAATTAAGCTAACAGAATCTAATGTTGTAGTTGACCATGGAAGAAATTAAATAAAAACGTAAGAACTCTGACAGGCTTGCTGTCCATTTGTCAAACTGTTCATCTTTCCCAATCTTCTTCAGAAACTTTGTCCACCCTCTCTCGGTCTTCACCCTATCGACCAAATGCTCCTGCATCACTCAAATTTAGAAATATTTCATCACTATGACTGAAATAAGTTTGATTAGAATTAGCCAAGTACCTTATGGTATAACACCTTTATTAATATTTTTTTTATAATTTTGTTTGTTTTTTACTTAATCTTTAATATGTTGGTCCAAATATATTATAAATCTTACCATACATGTTATTTTGAGATTCAAAAGTCATTACAACTAGCTTTCCTTAAATTATACTTAAAATGGATTTGATTATCATAACAACTATACCTTCAAAAATGCTTATATGTGTGTGTGTGTGTGTGTGTGTGTGTGTGTGTGTATTTTTGGGGTGGAAGAGGGATCTCGAATTATTGAGAGAAGAAGAGTTTATACCTTCAAATAAACATGTAATACCTATAACATAGGTTTTCTCATTTAGATTTTCCCCTTCTCTGTTTCTACTAGTTGGATGAGCTTGAACACAAAGAGTAGAAGGTTGAGTATAGGCATGGAGTTTCCCAGTGTGGACATAGGTTCATGGTTGGACCCAAGCTTCCCTTGCGTACACCTCATATTTTCTATCAAGACTTCAGCGACCGAAGGTTATAACCAAGCACAGAGAAGATGGACATAGGACCATCCAAGTGCTGCAGTGTCACAAGACTCTTTGGATCTTAGCCACATACTCATTCAAATCTCAGAACTCAATAGAGGGAAACACTTATTTACAACTAAAAATAATATGATACTAAGAAAACAAAACAAACGAAACAAAAATAGTAAGCAAAGAAAACAAAGCTACAAGCAAGAAAAGCGAGAAAGCAAACAAACCAAACCAAGTCAACAAGCAAACAAAAAAGCAAACCTGAAAACAAGGACAAGGAGGAAAACAAATGCTACTTCTACTCCTATGCTAACAATGAATGGGCCTACTTACATGAAGTGATATTTCCAATGCAACCACCGACACATTAGTTGGCCCATGTTGGTGAAGGCATGGTTTGTGAGAAACACAGTCAAGTGAACCAGCAAACATAAAAGATATAACAATGAATACCAACACACTCCAAGTTTAAACGTGTCCATAGAAAAGAAAAGAGTGAAAGTTCAAGACAAATCCTTTATGGACTTGCCATGGTGCTGTGACACACTGTGTATAGATGATAAACATATGCACACTCTTGGTTGTGGCAAACAAGAAAACATGAGAAAAAAGAGAAAAATTATGCCTTGCAAGTGTGCTTGTTGCAAATGATTCCTCCAGTGCACAGGCGATGGGATCATGTGATTCTGGTGGAGGAAGTGAAATTCGTTTGTTGGATTGATTTTTAGTGTATACAAATTAGTGATAAGGAACCTCAGGTGTTTCACAAATTTTTTATCAGAAGTGGAACTAACCTAAGGACAGTGAGGGCTTGACATAACCATCAACTTTGGCTCAAGTGCCTCGACACCCTGCGGGGTTTCCGCTTGGTCAATAGCTAAATTTTCACAGGCCAGCGGCTTAGACAAATTAAGAACGAGTGAATGAATAACATGATCAGATGAAGAAGTATAAAGAACACGACAACCATGATAAGAAAATTCGGGATGTTTTTTGGCATCCTCATGATTTTATGAATCATATAGAGGGGTACATGAGAAGCAAGAATGTTCACTGTCTGTGTTTCGAGAAAAAGCAGATGAAAGGTCAACTGGATTTTTAATAAATGATTTGTCCTCTCCATTAGCAAATGATGGACTGACATCAGGTGTGTTATGCGAATGCTCAGAAGCATATGCATCCGTGGATGGATTAACACAAAGACAATCACAGATAATAGAATCATCAACGATGTCAGGAAAAAGAAGAAGAGGCGCAGACAGAAGGTGGTCATCCTTCATTGTGGGTTGACCCTCATATGCTTGGTAATACTCTTCGTGAACGACAATGCATGTTGGTTGTGCAACATCAACTCCATTGACAGCTTGATCCTCGTTCACAACAGGTGTAGAGTTGAGAATGGAAGAACAAAAGATAGTGCAATCTAGAGGATCTGCAGAATGTGGGGAAGGAGGTTGAGGTAACAAGTGTGTATGACAACCCATGGGATTCCAAACTAAATCTATGAAGATATTGAGAGTAGTGAGGGTGGAAGCATGTGATAGTTGAAAATACGTGTGTGCATGTTCTCCCACATCACTTTGCGGTGGTGGAGTTGTTTGATGAGGGGAAGGCAGACAATCACTAGTAACAGTGACTGTGTCCACTTGTGATTGCACAGCTCTATCACCGAAGTATGTCGAGTGGGGTTTGAACTTTAACTTCATCTTGGGACAGATTGATTTCGTAAGGCAATATTCAAATCTTTCCATGAGATATTGGAATTTCATCTAACCTTTCGGAGCTTCAAACATGAATAGACGGAAGCATTGTGAAAAATCCATATGCGATTCATGCGAGGCCTTACATTGTTTTAATTTTTTTTTTTCAAGTGCTTCAGGATCAAAATGGTGAAAAATAGATCCAATCAGATGATTGAACTACTTGAATGAGTGCAATGAGTTATGAGGTAGTATGCTACACCATTGCAATGGGTGGTCGTGAAGTGTGTGTGTGAGCAATGAACAAACCTCTGTTTCATTAAAACCTTCCACATTCTCCATGAGCACATGGAAGCCATCCAAGTGCTTAGGCCAGGCAACTTCACCTTCACCATGATACATGATTTGTGACAAGTCATCCCAAAACTCCCTCTCGACGCAAGCTATATTTGTTGGACAGACATTTCAGAGGGTGAACTATAACAAACTCCATGATAGATGTGTGAAGATTCAACACAGATTGTGAGGAGTTAGCCTATCATCTCGCCTTCCTTCTAGTGCCAAAATTTTGATGGTGCTAGACCTGCGAACATTAAGGGGATCTCCCCGGTATGAAGTCCCAACTAGACCTCATACCATTTGGTGTAGGAGTCCCATCCGATATGATGGCCTGGTTGCCATTATCTTAAAGATATACGTTAGCTCTTTCTTGTCAGCACGTGAGAGTGGTCTGCTTTGTCTTTGAACAGCGAGGTTCACGTGCTTGGTGAGTGCTAGTGTTACTTGTGTCAAGCTCCTTTCATCGTGGAAAGGAGAAAAGGGGAAAAGTTGCAACTCTGTCAGAGACACACAACACAATAAGACATGCACATCTTCCAAAGGAGTAGTCCACACGAATGTGGCAGTCACAACACGCAAGAGAAGATAAAACGTACAACACCTAGACGAATAGTCCACACGAGTGTGATAGTCGTTATAACAATTTTATGGGAAAGTTTATGTCTGATGTTAGATGAGGCAACCCATGCGAGCAGGATATCTTTAACACTCATACAACACATTTTCGTAAATATATGTATTAGAGCAACCGAAAGAGTTCAATTGTCTAACATAGTTTAAAGAAACATGTAGTAAAAGTGTTCAAGATTAGTCTCACAAACAGTTACAATACATGTGTGAAAACGTTCTGGCATATTATCAGGCTTCTCAATTAAGAAATAGTTACCAGACGCATTAATACACCATACATAACCAACCCTATCAAAGGGGCATTGGATCCATTGCTCCCTCCTCAAAGAAAAGAATACAGACTCTCAAGGCTATTTTGGAGGAGTCAAGGTGAAAATACTTTTGCATGTACAAATTAGGGGTATTTATAGCCAAGGGTAAGACTGGCCCCTATGACTGTTCGAATTCCCTCATAACTATTTGACTTTTATGAATTTTCATATTACATGACTCTTTAGATTCCTTGTGGGTCTCTTGGACTTCCACGTTACATTACATTGATTTACAACAATATGGCCCATAGTAGTGATGTGGACAAAATGAATCATGTCACGAATTGACACAACAATGCTGATATGTTCAGGTTGGTGGTGGTGTCCATGTCAAGTTGCACTGCTACTAAATGATGGATGTCCTCTTGGTGTATCATAGCTTCGCCTCCACATGTCAAGGTGTGCGAAGTATTCGATGTTCTTGGTGTTTTCCTAATGTTGCATGTGCATGTCCCTCCTTTTCTTGTACTTTGCCATGCTTCACATGTTCATCTGTTCGCAAAAAGATCTCCTCGCAATATTTGTCCGTTCGCGAAAAAATATCCTCACATGCATCATCTATTCGCGAAAAAATATCCTTACATGGATCGTCCATTCACAATAAAATATCCTCGCATGCATTGTACGTTTGCGAGAAAATATCCTCACATGCATCGTTCATTCATCTGTTTGCAAACAAATCTCCTTGCATGTGCTCTCCTTTTTCATCTTGCCTGTCATCACATCATGTCTAATCCATGTACCTATATCTGTAATAACTCATGATGAGACAACATGAAATCCATAAACCTCCTAGTCTAACATGATGCATTATCGTTCGCGTTTGGATGCATGTGACTGGGAGAAGGCACAAGGCTACGAAACTATGAAAGGAATATTTCAAGCTGGGATGCAGGCTCTGGGCACTGCCAGGAAAAATTTCGCAGAAGTCTTTGGCAGACTAAGATGGGAAATTTGGAATAGGAGTGACTGTCTGAGAGATCTGGCTCGGTAGGTGGGCTGATCTACATAATTTCCTGGAGGAAGCAGTGCACGCAATAGAGGGGCTTGGTAGAAAAAACTACGCAATTCCTCTAGGGAGCTGGCAACGGGATGCAAGAGGCTTGCCGGGAAAAAGTGCACATTTTTCAGGGGAGGTGGCAATGGGCTGCAAGAGGATTTCTAGGAAAAAATGCACATTTTTTCAAGGGAGCTAGCAACAGGCTACAAGAGTGTTGCTGGTGAGAACTATACAATTTCTAGGAGAGTGACCTGTTAGGTACTCCATCGCCATTTTTTAGCTAAGTGAGATGCTAGGCTGCTAGATGACTGATCATGAAAACTATGCAGTTTTTTGGGTGGGCAGCAGGCCGACTGCCTATGTGATTAGCTGGAAAAACTACACAATTTTCTGAGTGAAGCAAGGACGAGCACAGGGTGTCTGTCTGACCTGTCAATGAAATTTCTTTAGTCAGTGGAGTAGGCAAGGTCTGCAACTTTTGTGCAATTTTTTGGGGGAGTGAGTCTCAAGATCACTGCCCGGTCAAACTCTCTGGCTAACAAACTGGAGAATTGGTTGATATGCTTGCAAGCAACATAGATTGAGATGGCTTGTTGAGAAACTTATGTGTTGTTCTGGGTGATAGTTGGTTCGGTCATATCTAGGAATGCATAAGGCAGGCTACTTGGTTGACAACCTCAAGCTCCACGCAATTCCAAGTAGTAGTACATGTTCACCAAGTGCTGAAACTACGCGATGAAGCTCACCAGGGATCTGAATGTTGGAGGGTGATCTGGTCATCAGAACTTCAACAAAAATGGCTAAGTGTGTCAGTGAGTGAAGTTGTGGATGCGTGAACTTGCGAACCCACACTCAACATGACTTCACGACAAGATACCTCAAACCATAAAAACAACACATATTCAATGTGATTGACTGACGATATCAGCAGCAAGCATGATGCTTGTGATGGATCATTAAACGACTGTGACGATGCTTGCACGATAGTGCATACAATTTCATATGTGATTGCGACGAATGTTTACATAGTGAATACAACATGTACACACAAAGCAAGGAACTTGTGCATGACCAGAACATGGCTACAAGCTTGACAATTTGACCAACATGCAAAAAGTTTTCCTTTGAACGATCAAGCAAGGAGGGTGCAAAGCCTTAATATGAGCTCATGGGGTGAGCATGAGTGCTTGCAAACATCAAGTTAAAACCTAAGGGATGCTCTAAAATTGGATGCAGGCCAAAATTTTGGAGGGTGTTGTAGCCACTACAATAGATTTATATAATCCTTCATCTATTCCCTCAGTTCTCTCTGAGGGATGGCGTTTTTCACATGGAACCATTGTCTAGTGTAAGGGTTTAGAGATATATGTGTAGTTTCCCAGATGGTTTCATCAAGGAGTCGATCGGGAAGGTGAGAAGGGACAAGGGGATGACCATTATCATGTTATCCCGTAGTGTGAAATAGATGCAGAGAATCGTAGACCTCATCCTTTTGTCCATGGATGGGAAGAATGTGGAGACTCTTAAACTAGACAAGTTGTGTAATACAAAGCATCCCACGACTCTCAAGTTCCTTGAATTGAGCTCCTCAATTTCACCATCACAAACAAAACATAATTGAATGAAATGAATTGTAATTTTGTAAATGATTCAATAGAATTGGATTCTACGAAATGATTAGAGCTTTCACTTCATCAGGTTGGGACTGGAGCAATATACACATTTTCTTATTAGGCCAAGAACCTTTATTCCTTCAAGGTAAAAACAAACCAAGTGAGACCGAAACCTATTTTATTTTTAGTTTTTTTTTTAATTCATTTTCCTACCTGCATAAAGCCTATCTGAAGGGGAGGGAATTTTACACAGTTACTAAAAGATAAGATTAAATCATGTAAGATAGCATCATCATCATATATGTTAGCTCTGTTATATTATTCAACTGTTGAGGCTCAAAAGGCAATTTAGTCGTGTGTTTTGTGCTGGAAAGAGGCCCACATCAATTCGTTTCCTCAATTCCCTTTCATTTCCTTATTCTCCCTTAACCCCTTTAGCTCTGTTTTTCTCCCTAAACCTTGTGTAAGCCCCTCTTCTGTCTATCCCCTCAGCACTAAGGCTTTACCCATATAGCTGAACCTACGCAAACAAGCGCTATACGATAATCCTGCGCTTTCCCGTCACATTAGTCACATAAAACAGGTGTGTTTTTCCAAGCCGTCTGATCGCCCATCACCTGATCCAACGGTAATCACTTGTCCTACTACCAAAACCTGCATGCACATTAACCCACAGCGAAAGCACTTTGCCACTCGTCACATCCTCCATGTGTCACCCTCCTATTGTGATCGTGCAGGTTTGTACGTTTACCACCCACCTCCCATAAGTGGTGCGGGGAAAACCACTTACTACCGTCTCGCCCATTTCCACCCGCTAACCTCCTTGTACTCTCGACCCACGATCACCGTTGGATCTGCCCAGATGAGATCCAACAACCCTCGTCTATTCCGCTCTCACGTCTCCTGATATCCATTGCTAATCAATCTCTGCCACCCATTTACTCGATCCAACGATTTTTGTTTATTCCCGATCCCGCTCATTTTTTCGCCATGCAGTCTTCGTGTCCATAGCCACTTTGTGCTGCATAGGGATGAAGGTGATCATCTACCAGCTCTGCACAATTAAAGCTTCAACTACTGCATTCAACACATTGTGTACCCGAGAGAAGAAAAGAACAACCTTGAGCAGTTAAAGCATTTATCACTCATGGAGCTTCTTCTCTACAAAACTCCACCTATTCAGGAAGGACAAATAAACACCAGAGAATGTCAAATTCACTCTTTGAAAGCAACAGATCGTATCAGAGACCCATATCAGATAGTTAATGTGGTTGGTGGTCCATTATGACCCGTCCACACATAGGATAGCAGATATTTTTGTAAACAAACTCTATATATACCCAGAAACACAATGTGATGAGGGTTGATGGTTTCAGTTTTGATTTAAGGTTCAACTTCTGGAGACTGTAACTACTATGATACTTGCAGCATCTGGTCTTCATTTTTAGCTAATACAAGCTTCTTCTGTTGTTAATTACTCACTTTCCACTTCTCCTTTGTTCTAGGTTGTGCCTGTTATGCATTTATTCATGTGCTCTTGATATTTAGCATTAGAGGGGTTGTCATCCCACCTCTGTGTTAGAACCTTGTATGTATTATTGAATCTGTTATGCAGGTTTCTTTTACTTAATGTCGGAGAGCTGTCATCCTGTCTGTGTATTAAGAAATAGATTTGCAGACCTCCTTACTGGTTGCAGCCGGCCATCACAGGGTCCTGTGCATCTGCTGGTGTGGTCAGTATTCTCCATGTTCACCTGTTCCTTAAACTGTGAGTAATTGGTGGTCTAAA
>APFE030760843.1:6582-22680 GCA_000404065.3 Pinus taeda | reverse complement strand
TACAAAGCAAATATTAGCATACCATGGGGATTGCAAAAAGGTTTCACTGATCTGTGGAGTCGCCAGCTCTGGTTCATTGTCCAGTTGATTAATGTCTAAGGCTTGGAAATTTGTTTCAGACATTAATTTGGCTAAACCTTGTCCTTTTATTAGCTTGGTAGGTTTTATCTCAATGTCATATTCAAGAATGCTGGCAATACACTTGCCTCTTTTGCCTTCTAGTCCCCCTTGAGTTAATATATCTTTTACAACAGAGTTTGGGACATAGGCAGTCACATGGGAGTATAAGATGTAAATTCTGAAGTCTTTGATGGCCTTAACCAGGGCATAAGCCTGCTTTTCCATAATCTGATATTTCAAGGGTGCATCTCTTAAAGCTCGGCTGAAGAAAGCGATTGGCTTTTCATTATCTTGATCATCTTTTTGCAAAATGACAGCGGCTATGGTGTGCTCAGATGCAAAATAAAAAATGATAAAATCTTTGTTGAATTGCGGACTGGTGAGGACAGGCATTTGGGTCAAGGCAGTTTTGATACTCTCAAAAGCTTGCTCGGTTTCAAGAGA
Organism: Pinus taeda; assembly: GCA_000404065.3. Taxonomy (NCBI): domain Eukaryota; kingdom Viridiplantae; phylum Streptophyta; class Pinopsida; order Pinales; family Pinaceae; genus Pinus; species Pinus taeda. The sequence continues at coordinate 22,116 of APFE030760843.1, read as the reverse complement.
CCATTTTACCTTAGCATCCTTTTTTAACATATTTCTCAACAGCCTTATTAGCTCGGCTAGGTTTGGGATAAATCTCCTTAGGAAATTGATCTTTCCAAGGAAAGCTTGCAGCTCTTTTATGTTTCTTCGATATGGGATTTGGAGGATAGCTTGAATTCTTTCAGGATCAATTCTAATCCCATCTTTTGATATTATATGGCCTAGAAGCTTGCCTTCCTCAAGGGAAAACAAGGACTTCTTAGGATTCAAGGAAAAGCCATATTTCCTGCATGTTATGAAAATTTGCCTTAGATGCTTAAGGTGCTCTTGGTCAGATTTGGAGAAAGGGGTTAGGTCATCAAGGTATACAACAAGGAAATCATGTATCTCCTTGGCAAATGCAATATCCATTACCCTTTGAAAGGTAGCACCAACGTTCTTTAGCTCGAAAGGCATTTTAACATACTTAAATGTTCCCCACGGTGTGGTAAAGGTTGTCTTGTCTTGGTCATTCGGGTGAACAAGTATCTGATTAAATCCTGAAAACCCATCTAGTAAAGAGATTCTAGATGACCCCACCACTCTTTGTAGGATATGGTCCATTTTAGGCAAAGGGTAGTGGTCTTTTAAAGAAACCTGGTTTAAATTTCTCAAGTCTACACACAGTCTGATATCTCCTGATTTTTTCCTTGTGGGAACTAAATTAGATACCCATTCAGAGAATATGATGGGTGCAATGATACCTGCTTCAAACATTTTCTTTATTTCTTTTTCAATGAGAGGAAGAAGCATGGGGTTGATTCTTCTAAGTTTCTGTTTGAATGGTTTTTTATTTGGTTTTAAGAGAATGGTGTGTTGAATTAATGAGGTGTCATAGGACTTCAAGTCCTCATAACTCCAAGCAAATACATCCTGGAATTCTTTGAATAGATCGACATATTTTGGTTTTTGATCAAGAGGCAGATTTTTGGATAATTTAATCATTTTGGGCTTGTCTGCTGTTCCTATGTTATGTTCTTCAATAGGAGCATTTATAGGCTCCATTTTTGGTTTCTTGGGCACATCATTATCATCAAACATGTCTTCTAATGGAGTTAGTCCAACAGGAAAAAAGTTATCTTTTAGGTCAATGAACTTAGCCTCAGCTTTGGCTGTTTCTTCTAAATGCATATGTTTCAGCTCTTGCATGTTTGCATGGTCAAAAACAGTTGGGTTAAGGATTTGTTTGTTGTTACAGCCTGCTGATTTTCTTCTGTTAGCTGTTGGGAATCGTTCATGGCATCCATGTCAATGTCTGTATTCGAAAATTCGCCCTCAAGAGTGAGGAAATTGTTAATCTGGGCATCATTTTGAAACACTTGCCAATCTTTAACATTGTTAGGGACCGAGGGTCTATGTTTTATCTTAGTAGTGAAACGGTGGTTTGGCTCAAAGGGAAGCTTGCATGTACTAGCAAAAGTTGCTAGGCTGTGAGCATGAATATTATGGTCTCTTGAAATTTTGGCAAGCTTGGATTCATTGAAAGACCTGAGTATTTATGTGGCAGCAGTCCTATAAGCTCTCATTCTATTGTCATTGGTAACAAAGTTACCTTTCATTTGTTGTATAATTAAATCGGAGTCACCTAGAATGGACACTTCTGCAGCTCCTAGGGCTTTGAGCAATTTAAGGCCTAAGAGGAGAGCCTCATACTCTGCCATGTTATTGGTACATCTGAAATTTAATCTATAGGCATGGCCTTCTGCATGATTATCATGTGTATTGTGAATCCATACCCCTGCCCCTGCTCCTAACTTATTGACAGAACCATCAAACTCTAAACACCATATGATTTCTTGTTTGTGGTTTGTATTAAGAGTTTCAGTTATTTGAGGATTGGGCAGACTTACAATTTCTGTTTCGGGAGGTTCTTTTTGTTTGCTGGTTGCCTTGATTGTTGTGACAGTTTCATGGGTATTGGAAACTGATTCTTCATTGATGCATGTTTCTTGCTCTAAGGCTAAAGGCCTCTCATCAGTTGGAGGATTGGTGTCATCATTAAGTAAAATAAAAGAATCCATATCAGAATGGATCGAGTAAATTGGAAAATTTTTGGGCTTTTCCTCACTACTTACCACATACTTCATCAGTGTTTCCCTGTACAATCTCTTTGGTTGCCCAAAGATAGATATAGTGGCATAAGAGAGGTCAAGTTGAAGGGATCCTTGGAGTTTTGCTCCCCATGATCTTGATAGGAGCATGCCATACTTTGTGGGAATGTCAGCGACTACTACGTCCATCAGGATTGTCTTGTTGGGAAATTGGACTAAAGACACACAAAGGTCTTTGATTAGGCCTAAACACTTGACTTGACTTGAGTCAAAGGAATATAGATCTTTGTAGGGTCTTGTGACATCAAGGTTTAACTCTTCCATTACCGCTTTGGGCATAAGATTATGTGAGGCACCTGAGTCAAACATAGCATTATGCAGGATTTTGTCATGTATGTGCAGGTTGACATAAAAGGGTGGGACAAATCCATATGTTGATTTCCCATTAACTTCTGGACCAAACAGCAGCTCAGGGGTATCATCTAAAACATTCACATCATCCCTGACATGTGGCATTTGAAGTGACCTTTGAATTTGTTTCCTATAGACATCATGCTTGGCAAGTTCAGAGAGGGGGATGGATATTTTAAGTTTGCCAATCTCTGCTTCCAAGTTAAATGGTTTCTCCAATGGAATTCTTACATTAGGAGTAGCAGATTTTTCCTTGTCAAGATTGTTTTCTGTGTTTTATTTTTGAATGTCAGTGTTATGATGAATCACAACTTGTGGTATGTCTGCTTTGGGAAGATTTTTAGGAATGTTGCTCCCCTCTTCTTTTGAGGAAAAAGGAGGCAGAGGCTGGTCAATAGAAGGTTGCACGTCTGTCATGTCCTCTAAACCAAGTCCTAATGTCGCCTGTTAGACTTTGAACAAAAATTTTCATTCTCAGGCTATCATCGTCAATCTCATAGCTCTCAAAGTAATCCTGCATTTTCTTTGTATGCTGAAGGGCTGTGCAGGCAATTGTGCCATCAAAATAAGTTATTTTGGTCTGATAATCCTGAGGCATAGCCCTGGGATTTGGAGGCAACTGTAAGGGAGCATATCTGTTTGCCATATTAACAGGGATAAAGGGAACAACAGGGATGAGAGGAACAACTGGAACCGCTGGGATAATAGGAGTAGTAGTGGTAGTATTTGCAGTGAATGGAGGTGTGGAAGAAGTGCCTGGAGAAGTGGATGAGGAACAAGGGGAACTTGGGGTTGAACGAAATAGAACTTTGACAGGGGTTGGAACATAGCTTGGCTGGACTGTTTCAGGACTAGAAGCAGTAGGGTCTTCTTGTTGCTCTTGCTTTCTAATGATCTTAGGAATTAAATTTGGATTTTCAAAAGCAGCTAGGCAATTTGGGTCTGGATTTGACCTTGTATAGCGTGGATTTCTTTTGGGAGCTAGCTTCTAGTTTGTTTTTCGGGAATTTTTCTAAGAACACAGGTCCACCGAGACTTTTAAAGGTCGGTTTCTTCCTCTGCGGAGCTTCGGACTGGTTTTGTTAGATTATCTGAGGAGTTCCCCGGTGGAGTTGCCATTATGTTATCACTCAGGTTGTCCCTAAGATCCTGAAGGGATAGGACTGAGGTAACCACAAACCAATCTTTGGATTGCAGGTTCTAGCCCACCTGCAATCAGAGGGGGCTCTCTCTTACTGATTTAGCTTTGTTGATGATGATTTTAGGCTAGCTATTGGATTCAGTGGGTTTTGGGTTTTGTTTAAGTTTGGATGGAGTTTGAATGGAAGGAAGTTGCATTCAGGTAGAGAGGCACGCATAGGGTGATAAGTTTCAAAACATTGGGCATGGAGTCAGGGATTTAGGCTGGTTGTTGCGTTTTCTTGGTAACAAGAGGATTATAGAGCAGGATAGCTACACATGAAACAATACCAATTGCTGAAAAGATGGAATGAAAGTCAAAGATGAAAGGAAATTAAGAATCTTTCATCAGCTAACAGAGAAGGGAGGTGAATGAATGGTTATCTAGAAGCAGTTAAGAATTCCTAAACTAACATTCATATGTGAAAGAAACAGTGTAAACATGATCATTTAAGTATGCATATTCATAGTTGTTCCTGATGAAAACATGTAGAAATCACAGAAATTGAGCATAGGGTGTTGCCAAGCAAATCCTAAACTATTCTTCCTTTTTGTAATTTTAGATGGTGAAACATAGATGATAAACAAACATGAAAAACTAAATAGAGTTAAGGAACACTTATTGAACCATGTAGAAGCACAGGAATTCCATAGCCACTCTTCAGCCAATTAAACACAGTACACAACTCATTCTCCGAGCTCTTAAGCAATCTTTGATTATAGAAATTATCACATATACAGTGCGAGTCTCTGCTCAAGCTAAATATCAAACCAACAAAGACCAACCCTCATCACATTTTTCAGGGTGGTATATATAGGTAAAATATCTAAAAGTATTTATTACAACCGACCTAAACAAGTCTACGGGAAAAAGCTTTCTAAAACCTAACTTATGCTGGAATTAAATGCAAGTATGTCTTCTTTTGGCTGCGCCAGAGGCAGCTGGATCAAAAGTGAGTTAATGTGGTGTCCTCTGTGGCTCGGTGCAGTGCTCCTGTAATAACTGTGCATTGAGTTCTGGTCCTCTGATCTTCTGTGGGTTTTAATTGTGCAGTCATTTGTGCTGTTGAGCTTTGAATGGTTCCTTAACTGCTTCTTGACTTTCAAGGTTTTCTTTTAATGCTTCATTCGCCTTGAGCCCTGAGAAGATCTCCACTGATACACTTCGTCGCAACACTGATATTATTTGACATGGTTTTTTGGCTTCACATCTGCTCTGATACACTTTAATCTCTGAACCGGGCCTCTCTCTTTCTTCTGATACGCTCAAATTAGCAAAATTGGGCTTTTTCTGCCTTTTTCGGTGCAAAAATGGCTGAGGAATCAAAAGATTCCCTAAATATTCCCCACTTTGGCCCATTTCCCATAGCGATGCGTGATTAGCGCTAAGCGCTAATCGCGCATCGAAAACTGCCCCTGAAATTTCTCATTCCAGGCTTCTGAAGCTTGATTTTTTCACTTGCGCGTTTTTTTTCAGCTGTTGACGATAGCGGTATGACGGGTGATGTCAACAGTGGGGCCCTCTAGTACGGTGATGACGTCAGCAGGGTGACGTGGAAGTACGGCGGGGTGATGACGTGGCGGGGACACGGTGGCAGGGTGACGTCAGCAAGGTGTAGGCAGGAAAGGGTGAGTTGGCGGCAACTTGGCAGATGACGTGGCGCTCATGTCATGAGAGGGGAGGGTGGTTTTTGGATTGCATCGGACCGCCTTTGGTACGGAGGTGGTATTTGTCAGGGGCGGCCCGATGCAATGGGATGCCGCCAGTTGTCCCGGTGTACGACGGTAAAACCGTCGGACATCAGGTGCTAACCAACCATCACAAAAGGGCGCTCGATATGCATAAGGGCCGTCGGATCTTGGAGGGTTGATCCGACAGTGGACGGGAGGAGAAGATGCACGGGTTTTAATGAAACAGCGCGCGCGATAAAGTTTAATATTTGAGGTTGCGGGTGGGTTTGAACTTTAGGTTAAGGATTAATATGTTCTGGCGCGCTGGTTATTTATTAATCAAACATCAATAAATCCCAAAAATGCTATGCGCGGGGTGCGGTATAGTTTGGTGGGGGGTTTTTTTGTTTTGGAAGGAGTCCAAACACCTCAGATGGAAATTTATGCAGAGATGAGGGTTCTTACTAAGATCCAGGTGAACTTAGTAATTCCCAAGGGGATATTTATGGTTATGTTTCAACCAGAGGGAGGGGATATTTACATAGGGGAAATATTAACATAGTTTTAGTAGGGGGAAGGGAAATAGATAGGGATTTACATAATAATGTCAGGAGTTAATATGAAATGACAAGAAAGCGCTAAGTCTCAGAGATCTTAGGCTTTAAAGGGGAGATAGAACTTTGTAGGGAAAGTATGGACCTTCCTTGAGTAAAGCAGATCTTTACCAAGGCAAATGATATGGAAAATGATGAAACTAAGAGATGTCAAGCAGATCTTGACCTCTTTAGGGAAGTTAGTAAATGATTTAGGGAATAATGAAGAAGGGGAAGGTTAGTCATGCCTCGCTTGAGCTCCTCCATAGGATTCTTGCCTTGCAATACTGATTTGAATAGATATAATCACTTGAAAACACAAAACTTATCACAATCATTGATTCTGCAACCACCAAACAAACTACCCAGCCTACTTACCTAGCATTTTTTCTTCTTTTGGTTTGGGTGCACTTAGACTTGCAGACCCAGCTTTTTCAACTTTTCAATTTTTTTTTTTTTTTTTTTTTGCATTGTCCTCCTATCTATCTCTACACTTATTTCTTCCAAGGGCCCAGATTAAGCAGTTGAGCTCCTTTGATTCTCTACCTGTCTAACAATCTGCCAAGGTTAAGCAGTTTGGACAGATTATTCATTCTCTATAATCTAAAACAGGAAATTGAAACCTAGGGAGACCAAGATTAAGTTGTTTGGACCTCCCTTCAGCTGAGAATTCTACAAAAATGGAATCACTCTTTAAAATTGGAATGCAGCAGTTGAAGTCAGACTAGCACACTTTCATGGCCTCCTTCTTTGGTGTCTGTTAGCAAATATGGAGCATTGCAGCATGCAAAGTATGACATATATGGCCTGTAAAAATGTCAATCATGAAATATGAGTAACCTGCTGCAACAGGAGGCTAACACAAGGCATTTTATTGGAAGGTGTACCTAAATTATAATGCATCTCCCTTAGCTCTTTTTTATCATTATAGCTTTCCCCCCTTTATCATTATAATCTAAATTAGTGCTCTCTTTGTTAGGTCCCTATAATACTAGTGATTCCCCCGTTACTATTGTCATTATATCCCTTATTGTTATTGTTGTGTCCCTATTGTCCCCATATTGTTATTATTTTTCCCCATAGAATCCCATATTGTTATTTTTGTGCCTTTATATTATTATTGTTAGGTCGACTTTGGTTATATTGTGACCCCTTAAACTCCTATATATAGAAAGGAGGTTTTTTCATTTGAATCATCCAAGAATTGTTCATTTGTGTAATGTAAAGGAGGTTACCCTCTTGAAGAGGCTTATTTCTAAGGCGTTTATCTATCTTTTCTATCTTTTTGTGAGTTGGTTTCATAACATTTGGTATCAGAGCTTTGGATTCTAAGGTTTCGCTGCTCCAAACAAGACATTGTGGCATTTTCGCTATAACTTCTTTTCTGTGACGTTTCAGAAGCAAAAAAAAAAAACAATTTGAGACGAAATCGCGCTGAACCTTGGGTCTGAATTGTAGATCTTGTCTTGCTATATTTTTGGAGATATGATCTAAGGAAGTTAGGGTTTTTGCAAGCTCCAGAATTTCATCTAAAACAAGTCATCATGGAATTTTTGCTATACCGTTTTCGCTACGAAGTTGTAGAAGCTAAAACGAAAACCCATTTGAGAAGACATCGGTCTAAACCTCGGGTCTGAATTTCAGATCTTGTCTCGCTATGTTTTTGGAGATATAATTTGAGGAAGTTAGGGGTTTTGCAGACCCCTGAATTACATGCCAAACCAATATGACCTAGATATTCCACCTCTTGTACTCCAAAGAAACATTTGGAGATTTTTACATATAATTGTTTCTCATGAAGGTGTTAAGGTAGACCCTAGCAAAATTAAAACCATTAAGGAATGGAAAATCCCCACATCCATAAAGCATCTACGAGGATTTCTCGAGTTGACAGGGTATTATCGCAAGTTTGTTAAGAATTATGGGAGAATAACAGCAGCTCTAACAACATTATTGAAGAAAGATGCATTTTTATGGACTCCATAAGCAATGAAGGCCTTTCAACATCTTAAAGAGGCAATGTGCCAAGCACTAGCCTTATCTACACCGGACTTCACAAAAACCTTTATTGTGGAATGTGATGCCTCTGGAAATGGAATTGGTGTTGTTTTAATGCAAGAAGAAAGACCCATTGCTTTAGAAAGTCGTCCAATCAAAGGAAAGTATTTACACAAAGCTATTTATGAGAAGGAAATGTTGGCAATAACACATGCACTTAAGAAATGGAGATCCTACCTAATGGGAAGACACTTCAAGGTAAAAACAGATCATGATAGTCTTAAATACTTTTTAGAACAAAAATTATCTTCAGAAGAGCAGCAAAATGGGTCACAAAGATGTTGGGTTATGACTTTGAAATCATCTACAAAAACTGGAAGCAAAATGTTGTGGCAAATGGACTCTCAAGAAAGGATGAGGATGTGGAAGCATTTCTTTGTGCCATTTCTATTATCCAACCAGATTGGATAAGAAGAATGACGAGGAAGTGTGGACACTCATTCAAAAGATACAACAAGATCCCAGTACATCTGATACATTTAGCTGGAAAACTGATTTGTTATGGTACAAGGATCGGTTATACCTATGTAAGAATTCCCAACTCAAACAAATTATTGTTAGGGAATTGCACACCTCTCCCTTAGGAGCGCACTCCAGATTTCTAAAAACCTACCACAAGGTTATGAAGGATTTTTTTTGGGATGGCCTTAAATCAAATATTCAAAAGTTTGTGGCGGAATGTTTGGTTTTCCAACAAAATAAAGTTGAAACAATTAAGACCCCAGGACTATTACAAACTTTATCCATTCCAAGCCAACGTTAACAGGAGGTTTCAATGGATTTTATCACAAGTTTACCCAAGTTTGAAGGAAAGAATGTTATCATGGTGGTAGTTGACAGACTTACCAAGTATGGACACTTTTGTGCATTATCTCATCCATTTAAAGCGAGTACAGTTTCTACTGCATTTATGGAAACAATTCAAAAGCTACATGGAAACCAAAGATTATTGTAAGCGACAGAGATACCATTTTCACTGGAAATTTTTGGACATAATTATTTTCTTGTCTTGGTACTCAGTTAGCTCACATATCATCTTATCATCCTCAATCTGATGTGAAAACTAAGATAGTAAACAAATGTTTGGAAGGATATCTTCGTTGCTTTGTATCTAATAAACAGACACAATGGGTCAAATGCTTGCCTCTGGCTGAATGGTGGTATAACACTTCCTTCCATACTGCAACAAAAATAACCCCATTTATGGAACTTTATGGATATCATCCACCATCCATCACATCATATTTAAGAGGAAATTCTAAGGTTCAAGCAGTGGAAGATCACATCGATCATCAACAACAAGTTCTCCAACTCTTAAAGGATAACCTCACTTTGGTGCAAAATAGAATGAAACAACAGGCAGATAACATCGCAGTGAAATAATTTTTGATGTAGGTGACTGGGTATTTCTACGGCTACAACCATATAAACAAATGTCCCTCAAGCAAGCTAAGAAGGATAATAAATTATCACCAAAGTATTATGGTCTGTACAAGGTGTTGCAAAATATTGGCACTATGGCACACAAATTGGAGCTTCCTGCAGCTTCTCAAGTGCAACCAGTTTTCCATGTTTCATGCTTAAAGAAGGTTATAGGCGACAAGCTCCTAGTTCAAGCAATATTACCAAAACTTGAAGACAAAGGAAAAACCATATTGGAAGCTGAAGCAATCACAGAAACAAGAACTCGATAGCTACGAAATCGATCAATTTAAGAGTATCTCATCAAGTGGAAGAACTTACCCGCTGAAGATTCCACATGGGAGGATGAGAATTTTACACAGAAGCATCCATTACTACTCAAGCATTGAGTACAACACTTTTTTGAAGGAGAGGGGCATGTTAGGTCCCTATAATACTAGTGATTCCCCTATTACTATTGTCATTGTATCCCTTATTATTATTTTTGTGCCCCTATTATCCCCATATTGTTATTAGTGTGCCTTGTAAAAGCCCATTATTGTTCTTGTTGTTCCCTTATATTATTCTTATGTCAACTTTGATTATATTGTGACCCCTTAGAATCCTATATATAGAAAGGAGGTTTTGTCATTTGTATCATCCAAGAATTGTTCATTTGTGTAATGTAAAGGAGGTTGCCCCCTTGAAGAGGTTGATTTTGAAGTCGTTGATCTATCTTTCCTTCTATTTTATGAGTTGATTGCATAACAGATTTGGTTCAACCGAATCTATGGTCGGGTGGTACATGGAAGTCCCTAACTTGGTTGGATTTGCATATGTTAATAAGAGTTTTTTTCATCTTGTATTTCATGAGTATGCATACTTGTTATTATGTGGTTTTAATCGTTGTTATATCATTGTTATTATTCTGGTTATATGATGGGTATAAACATGGTTTTATGACAAAATATAGTTTTGGATCTCAACATGTTTTAATTAGTAAATGAATGGTTAGTTAATGCATGACCTATTAGATGTTATTACAACTATTATGAGAGGGAATCAAACCTTCTTAAGGATTTTTAGATAATTATGAGACCCCTATGTTCAAATATGCATTTATAACCTATAGATTACATGTTCATCATGTGTTTGACGAAATGTTTGTCATGGTTAGGCCTGATTAGGTCAATTCCTTGATCAAGTTTTGCATTAATGGCTTTGTCTTTGTTCCATTCATCATTCTGTAAACTTCTATCAAGTTTTAGGCAGAGGTATGGATCCTAGCCCTTAAAAAGTGGCTTAGATCTTAGGTTTGCATGCACAAAATTAGGTAATTTAGACTGCAGTCACTGGTAGGCAAGGTTATCCATGTGTTTGGAGGCTTACAGTTGTTGGCTTGCCTTGTTATGCAAGCAACTGAGAGTCTAGGTTAGTGAAAAAGAAAGTTAGCTCAGGGTTTTGGCACCTAGAGTGGTTGTTTGGCTCCTAGGGCTCCTGCAACTCCCGAGGAAGGTCAACAAGATTTTAGTATGTTGATTCCACTTCTTTAACTATGCCTAGGAGGTTGAGTCACCCCATAGTAACTCTTCGACACATAATGAACCATGTGGACCGATGAAGTTGAGTAAATGTGAATGTGGAAGAAGGGTGTTACAAAATCACTACCTTGAAATGTTGTCCACTATCTTAACCAATTTAACATTTTCTAAAATTTATGTACAAAACATACAACCCTTCCAAACATGCCATGATATCCCAAAATGGTTTTTAGGTTATTATCTACAATCTCTATCTTAATTTCTAAAATGTTATTATTATTTGAAACTTTCATGCCATTTAATAATAACACCTTAATGAACGAATTCTAACCCCAATTCAAGTGAGAAATCTATTATCTCCATGTTTCCCCAAACAACCTCTCTTCTAAAGATCAATGTATTATTTAAGGGCAACATATTTCTTAATTTTGATAAATATATTCCTTTATGGGAAAAAAAAAAATTGAAAAATTAAAAATTAATAAACATTAAGATTTAATATCCCATTAATTATAAAAAGCTTTATGTCTTAACTAATTCATTGTGATTTCTAAGATATATTTAAAGTTAATAATTCAAATAATATATTCATATGTTAATAAATCTAATTTGGTACTACGTACATGCTTTTGCCTTTAAAATAGGGTTAAGTAGTGCATTGTTAATGATTCTCCTTTTTAATGAGAATTCCACGGGAGATAGGTATGGAAAATAGTACCATTTCATATAATTGTTGTTTGAGTTTATTAAAAATTGATATTTGAAATACAAATATTTTTGTATATGTGTTTGTATGTTGTCAAATTTTCAAATATGAAAAAACAGATTGTTTTGTATTTAAATTTTACGTGTAAACTAAATTTAAATTAATATATTTATTTATTTATATGTATATATTGAATGGTTATAATAATTATTTAGGTCTATATATTAAAGTTTATATTTTAGATATTTAGATTTTAATATTAGGTATAAAAAGGATGGATTAAGTTCTAAAGTTGTATTATATTATTTCATTGAAATACAATGTAAATATATTGTTTTATTAAAATATAATATAAATCTTTTTTATCGGGGTGTTGGTTGATGGGGCATTGGAGGTTGGGGGAGTTCGTCACTTCACCACTTTTCATAGAATTTAATAGGGGAGGTATGATTGAACCTCCCTATGCAACACACATGTAAACCACATTCAATATATTCAGCTCGATGTCAAGCCTTATTCATTCGATTGCTCTGTGAGGGGAGACCTTGCTTTCAACTTTTTTGGCATGCGTGGGTTTCTTCCCCACCGCAAGTGGCATAATTCTCTTGGGCATATGACAAAGGAAGGTTTATGTGTGGCATGAAACTTACATAACCATGGCATAATTTGTGTGATTCTTATCAAGCTTGGACGTTGGCCTTTGGTTATGGATTTGAAGTGACCTATGGCTGCATGCAAGACAACCTAGTTTATAGGTTTTGAGGCCCTCAATATAAGCACTAGCTTGTTTCAAAATGGTTGTTTGTAATCATTCAAATTTCTTAGGTTCCTGATGATGGGTGGAGTGTCCACCCAAAATGTTGGATAGGATATCCTCCACACAGTTTCACTTGAAAAACACTTTCTCGACAAGCCCTAGCAGCTGAGTATTGAACAAGAGATAGATTCTAGGCACCTAGAGGTTACGAATTTCAGGATTTCGTTGGCTACATTGGAGCTGGGTGTTGTAGGAGTTGGTGGGATTATCCTGTCTTCAGTGCACATGAATTCGCTGGTCCAAGTTTGGTGAGGTTGACAATTTAGGGCATTTTTTTACTCTTCTGTTTCAAATATTTTATTCTTCTGTTTTGTATCGTGTTGGTGGATGCTTAGTGGATATGTTTGGAGTTCTACTAAGTTGGAATGTGGCTTGGATGATGGTATATCCTGGCGAGCTCTGTTCGCTTCCAGGAGTCTTTCTTCTGGCTTATTTTCTCATTGGTCTTCCTCTATCTGTTGGTTTGGTGTGTTTGGGATTCCTAGAAACCCTTGGTTTTTACTTCTTTTTGGCTTCCTCAGTCTTATTCCTCTCAATCTCAGGCTGTTTTAGGCAAAATTGCTTACCTTAAGATTATTCTTTTAGTGCAATATGCCTAGACAATGAATGAATAGTCATCGAGGAGCTAGGGGTGGAGTCCCCTAGGGTAGACTGCATGCGTAAGATGTTGCAACCATTTTCCAGTGCATCACCCCCTTAAAATTCATGTGGAACTTTTCCAACTTGAAGCCCTCACCAATAATGATTGTTAATATTATTCATATTGTGAAACTCTAAAAAAGGTAGTTGTCATGTGGAAAGAGTTAATCTTGCGGACAAAACCAACCTCCCTAGAAGCCTAAGACTTTCTAGTGACAAACAAGACAATTAAGAGCAATCCTTCTGTAAAAATGCATTTACCATACAAGAAATCAAGTGTTTAGATCCTACCTGTAGTCCAACGCTATTGTAGTAGTCCAGCCTCGTCGATCCAGATGAGCTCCTCCTTCACTTCAAAACCTGCATTCACTAACAATCAAACGATTAAATAACACCTGAATATCTCATAAAATAAAACATAGTCAACATACATACCAAGGAGCATATGAAACAACTCATTAATAACAAATTGTTGAGAAGAATGGACTTATTTGTATTAATAGGAAACAAAAGAAACCATTACAACCTGAGCCTTGGTGTTGTGCAAGTTCCTCCGAGGGTCCAGCAAGAGTTTTCATTTACTTTCATAAGCTTACCCACTTCCAAATGAAACAAGAAAGGATGGGAATCTCTCCTCACAAGCTTCTACAAGGAAGTCCTAATTCCAGCAGCATCTACCCTTTGGAATGTTCAGCTTTCAACCTCTCGTCCTCTGGCCCAATGCCTTTATTTATAATGCTCTAGAGGAATTTAATTAGGTCCATCGTCAATGGGATAAGCCCCTATTTGGATGGGGTAGCTCCTCTCTTGATGGGATAAGTTCCTCTTTCATAGGGATACATGAACCATCTGGAGGCGCTCAATACACGTCAAACAAGCTTCTAGAAAGCTCTAGAAATGACCACAAGTAACTTTTTTAAGATGAAACTCACGCCTTTTGACCTTTACAGGGGTACGCACCCACCCCTTTACATACAGAGCGTACAAGTACGCAGGTATTGTGAACTTGGGTTGCGTACACACAGGTAAGGCTGAGAGAAACTGCGTACCCACAGATAAATAGATTTTTAAAGAATTTCTCTCTTTCTTGAAGTTTGACATGGAGAGCAGAGGTATGAGACTTGCCAAGGAGGATAGTATGACAGTTGATGGAGTCATACTAACTGCAAATAGTCATGGTGACAAATTTTAGTGTAACAAATTGCCCCCTAAAGTGTGAAGCCTGTGATAGATTAGGGTTTATATCATCTAGGAAGGGTGAATTACTTTATCATTTCAAGGATTATCTTGTGGAGAGCCCAGTCAGAACCTGCAATTTTCAACACAAAATACATGTATAAGATTATATCATCGCTGAGGTAGGCATTCCCATACTCAGATCAAAAAACTTTAACTAATGGACTAACTACTGCTCTGATACAGGAATGATTTCGTAGTACATCATAATCATAGACTCATGTAGACACAGTATGGACGCAGCCATCTGTTTATAATTGGTCTACTATATAATGAACACAAAACTCCTCACAGCCTGGATGGTTGAAACTAGATCCAGGGTCTTCATTTCTACTTCCCGAAATGGTACGATTCTAGCCATGCGAATAAATGAGTCGATGTCGAACATGGCAGAAACCACTTGATTATCGGTCGATGATGTAAATTGTTAACAATTGTGAGAGAGACCACCAGTGATGTCAATGGTTGTCAAATTACCCAGTACAATCCATGAGATATGAATGAATGAGTCGATGTCGAACATTTCACGGAGTCCTTCGATCGAAAGTCAATGATGTAAACTGACGTCAAAGGCGAGAAACCTGCCATTAATGCATGCAGACTTCAAGGTACTAACGATTTCTAAGTCATCTCTCTAGATAATGTGCTGATGTCGATAGAAAGCGACCCGTCGCAGGCAAGCCCACAACACGAAATCATAGTTCAAGTTGAAGAATTTTGCTGTAAGGACTGACTCAGGGATGATCAAAATGGATGATAGGTATTTTGCAGTTGAATGTTTTGTTTGCAGACCTCTTGAACACATAACGACACAACAGATGGCTTGGTGACGAATGACTCAAAGTTAATACCCGGAACCCGGCTGAAGAATTTCAATGTGGTTTGATCAACTGTGAGGCAAGGGATTTCCCAACCCAGGTGAATGAAAAGTGTCATATTCAAGAGTGGTAATAAGGTTTCTTCTCAGACAAAGGATAACAAATAGGCTCATTCTTCTCTCTTTTCCCCCACCATTTCTGGCAAGTAAATCTTTATTTTTTACAAGCTTGAGGAGGATAACATATGCTTGATTATAAGCTCATCCTTCGGATGAGTCCAACTTAGTTTTGATTCGAACCCTAAGAAGGAGTAGTCCGTTCCTGTTTGTAATTGAACAGGTCCTTTACTGTGAAATTTTAATGAGTCCAGTATAGGAGAAACTCGGCGTTTTTCA
>APFE030760832.1:125609-160041 GCA_000404065.3 Pinus taeda | reverse complement strand
CTTACTGTGGATTCTCCGATCAAAGATTCGAAAAGCACACACCACAGATCTCTGAAATCCAATATCTTATCCCAGTACAGAGGGGATACCTGGAGTGAAATTCTTGCACTGGAAAGTGTTAGAGTTAGGATAAAAAGAAGAGCCTCAGCCTTCCCACTCTTCTTTTTATCATCTTTCTCTTAACCCTGATGATGGATCCCATTTGGGATTCGAAACGTTGGTATAAAAATTCTCTTACTGTGGATTCTCCGATCAAATATTCGAAAAGCACACACCATAGATCTCTGAAATCCAATATCTTATCCCAGTACGGAGGGGATACCTGGAGTGAAATTCTTGCACTGGAAGGTGTTAGAGTTAGGATAAAAGGAAGAGCCTCAGCCTTCCCGCTCTTCTTTTTATCATTTCTCTTAACCTTGATGATGGATCCCATTTGGGATTCGAAACGTTGGTATAAAAATTCTCTTACTGTGGATTCTTCGATCAAAGATTCGAAAAACACACACCACGGATCTCTGAAATCCAATATCTTATCCCAGTACGGAGGGGATACCTGGAGTGAAATTCTTGCACTGGAAAGTGTTAGAGTTAGGATAAAAAGAAGAGCCTCAGCCTTCCCACTCTTCTTTTTATCATCTTTCTCTTAACCCTGATGATGGATCCCATTTGGGATTCGAAACGTTGGTATAAAAATTCTCTTACTGTGGATTCTCCGATCAAATATTCGAAAAGCACACACCATAGATCTCTGAAATCCAATATCTTATCCCAGTACGGAGGGGATACCTGGAGTGAAATTCTTGCACTGGAAGGTGTTAGAGTTAGGATAAAAGGAAGAGCCTCAGCCTTCCCGCTCTTCTTTTTATCATTTCTCTTAACCTTGATGATGGATCCCATTTGGGATTCGAAACGTTGGTATAAAAATTCTCTTACTGTGGATTCTTCGATCAAAGATTCGAAAAACACACACCACGGATCTCTGAAATCCAATATCTTATCCCAGTACGGAGGGGATACCTGGAGTGAAATTCTTGCACTGGAAAGTGTTAGAGTTAGGATAAAAAGAAGAGCCTCAGCCTTCCCGCTCTTCTTTTTATCATCTTTCTCTTAACCCTGATGATGGATCCCATTTGGGATTCGAAACATTGGTATAAAAATTCTCTTACTGTGGATTCTCCAATCAAAGATTTGAAAAGCACACACCACAGATCTTTGAAATCTATTATAGGTACTATTCTAGTTTTGGTTCTGATAGGCATCATGATCATCATCGATATCATCCTTACAAAAGGAATGATAGGGTATACTTTCCAGATGAATTCAAGAAAGAAAAGCCACTTAATTTTGATGGAGATGTGGAGAAGTTGAAAGAGGCAAAGGCTTGGATACTTGGGATGACAAGATTCTTTGAGTTGCATGAGTACACAAATAACATAAAGGCCAGAATAGCTACCTCTAACTTTAAAGGTAAAGCATAAATCTGGTGGGAAGATGTTAAGCAGGTCAAAGACATTAGGATAGATGACTTGAGTTGGTAGGAATTGAAGAGGTTTTTCAAGAAGAAATACTTGTCATAGAGGTACTATGACAGTTTGGCTAAATAATTCTATGAGCTAAAGATTAGATCAATGATAGACGAAGAATACATGACCAAGTTTTTGGAGCTATTCAGGCATGTATCGTATCTTACTGATGCAAAGGCTAAATTTCAAAGATTTTTCAGTGGTTTTCCCTTAGCATTTATAGATCAGATTGAGTATGATGTGCCTCGATCACTTTAGGAAGTAATTGGGAAATTGAAGCATTTCTATGAACATTCAAAACGTCAGAATGAATCTCATCATGGATGGAATGGAAAAGACAAAGGTAAAGGTAAATGGTAGCCTAAGAGAACAAGGATTCACAATGCAGATGGGAAATAAAATGTGGCACCATGAAAGAAGTTTATTGCAGCTAGCTAGGGGCATGGGTCACAACAGCACCAACATATAGGTGAGGGCACTAGTCAGTTGAAGTGTTGGACATGTGGTGAGGAACACTTTAGGAGAGATTATCTGCAACATCAGGGTGGAAGGCCTAAGATATACAATGCACAGGAAGCACAGGTTGTTTGGTATGTTGGTCAGAATATTCCACATATCTATGCATCAGTGGACAATAGGAAGGAATAACACCAAGAATCTATCATTGAGATGGACAATAAGCTTTCTGATCAAGTTATTTCTATTTTGATTGACCTTGGATCTAATTATAGCTATGTTATTCCTAACTTGGTGGATTAGTGTGGTTTGAGTAAGGAATTGTATGCAGAGTCTTGGTTAGTGCAGTTGGCTACAGGTACAAAGAAGTGAGTTCATCATTGAGTAAGAGTTTGCACATTTGACTTGAATGGTGTGCCTACCATGCCACATCTAAATATATTACTGTTGGGATCATACAGTATATTGATGGGCATGGATTGGTTGTATCTACATAGAACCAAGGTAGAGTGTTGTGATAAAGCTATTGAGTGTTTTGATGACAATGGGGAACCAAGAGTCTTGCAGGGTAAGAAGAAAGTCACATGAGTTAGGATGGTGATAGCTATGTAAGCAAAGCGTAGCCATAGGAAAGGGTGCAAGATATTTGTAGTACACATTTCTAGTGATAAGGGTAAGGAGTTTGAGATGCAGATGTTTTGAACAGGTACCGAGTTTTGCAAAACTTTCAGGATGTCTTTCCTGAAGACATTACAGATTTTCCACCTCATAGGGAGGTATTCTTTTTTATTGAGTTAGCACGAGGGGAAACTCCAACATCAAAATCACCTTACAGGATGAGCACATTTGAGTTGGTTGAGATGAAGTTGCAATTAAAGGAAATGTTGGACAAGGGATACATTAGGCCAAGTATATCACCTTGGGGTGCACCAGTCTTGTTTGTGAAGAAGAAAGATTATACTCTTGGATTATGCATTGATTACAGGAAGTTGAACAAAGTGACTATAACATATATCCTTTGTCGAGGATTGATGATTAGTTCGATCAGCTGAAGGGAGTAGCATTGTTCTCAAAGATTGACTTGAGATCCAGATACTATCAGGGACGCATCAAAGAGGAGGACATTTACAAGACTGCATTCAGGACCATGTATGGGCATTATGAGTTTGTTGTTTTTCAATTTGGTTTAACTAATTCTCGAGCTACATTCATGTGTTTGATGAATAGCATATTGGCATCCATATTTGGATAAGTCTTTTATTATGTTCATTCATGATATAATGGTATATTCTAAAAATAAGGAAGAGCATGTCGAGAATTCAGTAGCACTGTTGAGGTTGTTGAGAGAGCATCAGTTGTATGCTAAGCTTAGCAAGTGTATCTTCTTTCAGAGTGAGGTACACTACTTAGGACATGTTGTCTCCAAGGAAGGCATTGCAGTAGATCCAGAAAAGATAAGGGCCATCATGGAGTGGGTAGCTCCTAAGAGTGTGGATGAGGTAAGATCTTTCATGGTTCTAGCAGGCTATTCTAGGAGGTTTGTCAGGAACTTCTCACAGATTTCTTATCCCATCACATCATTGTAGAGGAAAGGTAAGAAGTTTGAATGGATGGAGGAGTGTGAGGCTAGCTTTGAGCAACTTAAGTAGTTGTTGACACATGCACCAGTGTTACAAATTTCATATCCGAACAAGGAGTTTGTGGTATGAACATATGCTTGCAAGAGAGGGATTGATGGAGTCCTTATGCATGATGGACAAGTGTTATGCTATGAGTCCCAAAAACTAAACAAGAATGAGAAAAACTACCCAACACATCATTTGGAGTTATCAGTGATCATACATGCATTGAAAATGTGGAGAAACTATATTTTTGGGTGGAGATTTTTTCTTATGAGTGATCACATTGGGTTGAGGTATTTGTTTGACCAGCTAAATTTGAATGCTAGGCAGGCTAGATGGTTGGCCACAATTAGCGAGTTTGATTTCAAGATCAGGTACATCAAAGGTAAAGAGAACAGGGTGGGAGATGCTCTCAGCAGAGGGGTATAGGTACATCATTTGGTAGCTATGATGTTTAATGGGACAGACTTACAAGATAGGATCTTATAGGCATGTCAGCAAGATGTCAAGTATATGGAGATTGTGCACAGGTTGCAGCAGGGTGTTGGTATAGGTGTAGGTACAGGTACATGTAGTGGTATAGGTACAAGTGGTAGTACAAGTACAGGTATAGGTGGAAGTACAGGTACAAGTACACATATAGGCACAGGTTCACAGTGTCTGGATTATTATCTTACAGTGGATGGGTTGGTCAAGTTATGAGATAGGATATATGTATCGAATAGAAGCAAGCTCAAGAAGGTGATCTTGATGGATTTTCATGCAACACCGTATTCGGGTCACCCAGTGTATCAAAATACACTGACAGCAGTGAAGAGGTTCTATTATTGGCCAAATTTGAAGAGGGATGTAGCAGAGTTTGTGGCGAGGTGTTTCAACTGCCAACGAATGAAAGCAGTGTGTAAACATCTAGGTGGACTGCTACAACTAATTGTGATTCTTGAATGGAAATTGGAGGTTATTTCCATGGATTTCATCACAGGGTTGCCAAGGATAGTGAAATAGCATGATTCCGTCATGGTCATTATGAACAGATTAACAAAGTTTGCATACTTCATTCTGGTGAATTCTATGTTCTCAGCTAGTGATGTGGCACAGGTATTCATCAGAGATGTAGTTAGATTGCACGTTGATCCAAATAAGATTGTGTCAAATCGGGATGCGAAGTTCAATTCTAAGTTTTGGAAGGAGTTACTTACAGGTTTGGGCATAGAGTTGGCCTTCAACACAGCTTGTCATTTGCAGACAAATGGATAGATAGAGAGGGACAATAGGATATTAGAGGAAATTTTAAGGATGTATGTGATGCATCAGCAGCGGAAGTGGGAAGAGTATCTTCCTTTGGTAGAGTTCGCATACAACAATGGTTATAAGGAGTCACTAAGGATGAGTCCTTTTGAGGCATTGTATAGACAGAGTTGTAACACTCCCATCAGTTGGAATGGTCTAGTTAACAAATTATTGATCAGACGAGATATGTTTGCAGACATGGAATAGGGGATGTAGGTGATCAAGAAGAATCTAAAGGCAACACAGGATAGGAAGAAGAAGAGTTATGAAAATAGGAACATGTTGTTCAAGGAGTTCTAGGTTGGGGAACAAGTCTACTTGTGCATCAAATCAAAGAATATCTCCTTGTGGATTGGATCTTGTGCCAAGTTGGCACAATGGTTTTATGGACCCTTTAGTATTATTGAGAGAATTGGGTCAGTATCCTATCAACTTGCACTGCCTCCAATAGTGAGAGTCCATGAAGTTTTCCATGTGTCTTTTCTTGAGAAGTATGTTGAGGTTGTTGATCATGTGATTGATTGGTCTCTATTGTAGGTGGAACAAGATGGAGAATTCCAACTAGAGCCTCAATGTATATTGCAAAAAATGGTGCTCATGCTCCGAAACTAAGAAAATCAAGCAAGTTAAAGTGCAATGGAAGAACTCTGGGCTTGAGGAAGCTACATGGGAGATGGTATATCAAATGCAAGCTATTTATCCTTCCTTGTTTGCCAGTTGAGGCAAAGCAGCTTCAATATGGTGGTTTAGTATATGCTTTATGGTGGTTGGCATGTGCTTTGTGGTGGTTTGATATGTGCTTTATGGTGGTTTGGTATATGCTTTATAGTGGTTTATATATGCTTTATGATGGTTTGGTATATGTTATATGATGTTTTGATATATTCTTAGATATGGTGTTTAGTATATGTTTTAATATATATTTTGGTATATGATTTCATATATGTTTTTGATATATATTTTGATGGTGTTGCTATATGTACACATGTATATGGATGTAAATACCTCCATGAGCTATGTTATAAATCTCAACTATGTGGTATGGGTGTCATGTTATTATGATTATGTTTTCATGTTATTGTGTTATCATGTGATTATATTATCATGATTTTATGATGTCACGTGGATTGGCATTCATCACGATGATCATTGTAAATATCATAATGAGTTGTGGTATAAAGCTCCATTATGCGGTATGTTGTCATGTTGTCATGATGCTTTTCTTTTGAGTAGTTATTTCATTGTAAACACTACAACGAGTTGTGTTATAAAGCTCCATGAGTAGCATGGCTTCTTTCAAGAGGTTGCTAAGGTATATGTGTGATTAAACACTGAGTGTAGTGTCCCCCAATGGGGAGGGTTCTATAACAACCTTGGTGAAAACTCCATGTAATAAAAGTTAAAAACAATAACCACGGTTGATGGGACTTATTCCAAGTTGAATGTTGGGCAAGACATCCTAAGGGGTGTTCATTTGGTTTCTTATGGCTAAGGAAATTGGAAAATGAAATGGCTAAGGCTTTGGAAAGGAAAAATGGAATTTTTGGAACATTTGTTTCTGAAAATTGTTGACATAGATTGTCATTAATGTCAATATGGAAATATTCGAGGAGCTAAGAGGAGAAAACAGAGCCATCGGAGGAGCAAACAGAGCTATTAGAGGAGCCAAGAGGAGCAGACAGAGCCATCAGAGGAGCAAATAGAGCTATCGAAGGAGAAAAGAGTAGACAGAGCCATGGAAGGAAGCAAATATAGCTATCGGAGCAATATATTCCACAAAAGGGTTATATGCATGCAAATACACTATCAGGAGCAATATATGCATACATTAACACTATCGGAGGCCAAAACTCACATATATATGCATTTGCACTATCGGAGGTGAAAGAATTAGTTGTCTTAAAAATACACTATAGGAGGCAAAAATCATAGGTGTATGGGAAATTATTATAGGTAGAAGTTTTAATGCTATCAGGTCTGTAGAAACCATATAGAATCACCCCTATGTATTTACTCGTTTATCACCAAATTCCATTTACACAGAGAAATCACACTAAACACTTAGTAGATTCGGAAAAGAAGACTTGAAATTTTATGCATGGGAGTGTTGAGTCTTATCGGGTCCGACACATATTATCACATCGCAATAAGTGAGTGGTCTACGTTAAAGTCTAGACCTAAACCTTTGTGAGTTGCAATTGCCGACATATATCGCATCGGAACTTCAGGAGCAGGAGTCATAAAGTGTTAAGCGACCCATTGCAATCGCCAATAGTGATTAGCGATATCGCATCGGACCTCCGCCAAGGGCGACTGCCAATTGCAATTACACTGCAGACCTGATGCAGGTTTAGATGAGGATGCAATAAATTTGAAGTCCACCAGTTTAGCGTTTTGGTCATTTTTTCATATGTTCCCGTGTATTACATTTGCAACCATAAAAATGTGGGCTCGCATTACCTGAGCATCTGACCCTCAACCGTTGATCATCCCTTTGTAGATCCAACAGTCTACATATATTTTGGGTGGACATATAGCTCGAGGAATACTAGCCCGAAAAAGCAGTATCCTCTTCCTTCCCCGTGTCACCTGCCAAGTGGAATCGGAAGCCATCCGATGAATACCAATTCCCGCTTAAGGCCCTTCCGAAATACCACTTGTGGTATAAGAATAATTGTATTGCATGGGGTGATTTAGGTGAAAAGGCATATGATAACATTTTCAATAGTTCAGGAGGCCTGAACGAAAGCTAATTGCAATTGTGATTGGGACGTGGCATGTGGGTCCATCCTAATTGGTACAGTCTCTCTGTTAAACAATAAATTCATGTGTATGCCTATTATCATTAAAAGAAAAAGGAGCTTTGTTACAGTTTTTTAACACGTAACAGTGATCACGAAGAGGCAGAGTAAGACAGTGCAGAGGAAACTGAAAAGCCCAAGCAATGAAGAAGAGGGAAGCCAATGGACAAGCCAGTGTAGAGGAAGTAGAAGCAAGCATTGAATAAGTTGAAGAGCCAGTGGGAAGTGGAACCAGATAGTTAGAGGAATCAGGAATACAAAAATAGGAAAGAACAAGGAAGGAGTGTGTGGATAATCAGAGAGAGAGAGGAAGCCAAAGTTCAAACAAAGGCAGCAGAGTCAGGGGAAATAGGAGAACAAGAGTGAAGCAAAATCTCAGCAGGTTTGGGAGCAGAGAACAACAACAAAAAAGCTTATACCAAGTTAGGGTTGGAGCCTCAGAACTAAAAGGATTGGAATCCTTGGGAGTTGGTGCTCCTAAGTGCAGAACTATTTCCTTAGCAAAATAGAGTTGGTGCTCTAGAGGTTGGAGCCTCACAAAAGTCCAATGTGGTGCTTGGAAACTAATTGCAACTATTTATATATTGTATCTATTTCATTACACTATTTGTGTTATGTTGATGCCTCAAAAATAGTTGCATCAACATCGGGGGATAACCACCCGGTCCGGATCTTAATGCAACTCCTTTTCTGTTTGGGATGGTGGCTCCGACTAGATATAATGGGACCAGTTTCCCAATGATGAATAAAAAGGGGATGGATGAGTGACTGGTTTTCTAATAAGTGATAATGGATGGATGACTTAATCTAAAGATCAAAAATACAAATAACTATTCTATGCCGGGAAATTTCTATTCTTAAGTGCAACGTTTGATTATCTCTATTCATTATAAGCATATAGATGACTCTATTCGATAAACATAGACATTCATTCATATAAGAATTGCTTTGTTCAAATAGTTGAACAAAGTAATTAATAAAACATTGTTACACTTGTCTTTTATATATTACTAATACATGTATGACTAAAAGAAAATCATCTTGTAAACATCCAATAGTGGAAAGTATAAAGAATGTTGTTGAAACACATGCATATATTCAATAATAGCAAGAGTAATCAAATAAAAATTCACATAAAAAGAATGAATTCAGAAATAGATAGTAGTACCATATGAGCTGCAAATCATTCCCAACATCAATCGCAATTCTAATTCCTTCTTTCAACTCAGAGATACTTTTAAATAAAGGCAGTAGTGCACATCCACATAAAAGCTTCGTTGTCAAAAATTGGAATAATTGGCCCAGTCTTTATAAAAAAATATACCTGAAATACAGTAGTGCAACTTCAGGTTTAAGTCATATACAAAAACTCAAGACCCTTTCTAAATGCATGAAAGGGTCTATAAATACTTAATTAAACTAACTAACTACAAAATTAAAATGCTATTTAATTAGTATAACTTGATCTTGAATATCTCCTTCACAGCAATCTGGTAGTCGGCAGCATGATTCATCACTCTAGTTGTTTTCCCTTTGATCTGAGTTGGCATATCGCTAGCATCGGTTCCACTTCTTGAGGGCGGCTGAGACGAGAATTGAGCTGAGCCGAATATGTGGCATCGTGTATATCGGGAATGATACACCGGATTGCATATGTTAGACACTTGAGGGTGGCTCTTTGGCTGTATGGTTTTACTAGGAACAACCAATAGGTGTCCCAGGTTAAACTTTGAATACCTGTAATCAACCTCCCATTCTTTTCCAGCTCTTGATAACATGATTTCTCCAATGTTTTAGTCGATAGCAATTTACCTGGTGTACATTGAGAGATCATATTAGATAAATAGAGAGAATTGTTAATTAATTCAACCAAATTACTTGTGGATAATTTGCATCTAGAAACTACTCTCTCTGCCTTCATCAATTGGGACTTCCATTCCAAGAATATGATTTCTTTATGTGATTCTAGGATTTTAGGCAAATTTGTCGCTTGTCCCTAACTAGTGTCCTGCCATGTAAGAAAATCTGTTAAGGTCTCATCGGCCTGCCCTAAGTCCTATCTAGAATCAACTGATTTATCGATTATTGATGCTGTTATGTCACACAAGGGTTCAACTTGAGCAATTTTATGACATAATAGTCTTATTTGTGTTATCAGTGCCTTATTAATTTGTAATGCTTCTGCCCTGAAATCAGCAGGCTGCGGAAGACTCTTGAACTTCTCTATTTGAAGTGATAATTAAGCAATTTGCTCATCTTCTGTCTTTACCATTATTTCATTCATCGTCTTCAATTTTTCCAATGCTTCTGATAATTCTTTTTGCTTTTGAATCGCGCTCGAATCTACCCTCTGTTTCTCTTCAAGTAGCTGCTTGTTCAGTTGATTATTAACTGTTGCTGCGTTGACAATTGCCATTCTAATTGTTTTGCTTTTTGATGTGCCTCCGATAGTTGTGTTTGTAACAAAATGATTTCTTGGTCTTTTTCTTTTAGCAAATTACTCACTTCCAATGCCTTGTCCATGGTGGCTGCCGAATAGGCTCTAGCATAATGGGACAACTTTGTTAGGTCATCGAAAGGGTCGAATTCCTCCTTCCAAACTATGTTGGTTGTCTCTATTTGTTCGGGGAACAGGGAAGGTTGATCAATCCTTCTCCTTTTCCGCTGTCGCTTTACTACGGCCCTGTGTTTTGGGCTGTAAAAGACATCCAATGGATGTATATCCTCCACTTGCAAAGTGATTTGATCTGAAGGATCTTTCGGAATTATTTCTAAGTCTGTACTAGGGGGTAGGTTGTTGGTTCCTTCGCTTGGAACCTTTTTTGATGTTGTATCCTGTGTATCTATCGTTTTGGATGTATCAGCATCTTATGAGCTTTCCAGATTTCTTATGATTGAGTCGAATTACTGCCATTCTTGGAGAAATCTTGGGTCAATCTAGGTATCGACATTCACATCCTTGCTGCTCTTATCCTACTCCTTTTTTTGTTCCTCCTCATGTATCTTCTCTTGCTCTTTCCTTTGCGCTTCCTCCTGTTCTTTTCTCTATACTTCCTCCTGTTCTTTCTTCTGGAGTTCTTCCTGCTCTTTCTTCTGGAGTTCCTATTGCTCTTTTCTTTGGACTTCTTCAAAAATTTCTGATGTAGTAGGAGGTTCGTTGGTAAGTCGTTGTTCAGGCTCGCTTGATTGTGTCATCAAGGCAGTAGCTAGTAAATCTAGAGGCAAAGTTTGCAACCTCTGTTCTCTAAGTTTGTTGAATTCCACTAACCCGTCATCGTGATATCTCATTTTTGCTAGTGTTTCAACATGAAATAATGACTCCGCCAAAGAAAATAGGTCATCAAACTCATCTTCTTTATGTTCAAACTTAGTGAGTTTTGCGTGTTCCAGTACATTATAGACGATTTTCCTTGGATCAAATCATCTATTAGGAAGACTGGTGAGATTCGGTATATTTATCTTTTCTGCTTCTTTCTCTGCATGCTTATAGTCATGCAAAGTGTAAACACCACACCTTAGAGGAAAAGGAGGCCAAACTTGCTTCTTTGAATTCCTCAGAGTCTTGGTCGCTCCTACGGACGTAAGCTGATATGCTATCTCTCTGGCCAATAGTTTGTCGGGTATGTACAAGGGGAGAACATGAGATCTGGCATGGCTTCCGAAAACTCTTATATATGTAAATTTATCTTCTCTGAACCAGTTTCCTAAGGCTGTCAAGTCAATCTCTGCTTGTGAGGAAATCTTAGGAGCAGGTTTGTCAAAAACTGCATAGTAAATGGGCAACATTAATCCATTGCAAACTTGATATAGGTGGTCTTTATAATGGGCTTTCCACAACTTCTAGTGATAGATATGAATCAGCATGGGGTTCTGTGGAGTCCATCTCCACCCCAGCACAGGAAATTCGGAGTTAAAACAAAGAGTATCTAAGATGTAGGAACTATAATAAAATGGAGGAATAAACCTATCAGTAATGCAAGTTTTGTTTCTGAACTCAAGAATAGCAGTTGCTAACTTATCAGATAATATATTTCCCCAATCCATTATTTCACTATTGACTATTACTTCCATTAAAGGCACCATCTCTATTGAGAATTTTGAAGAATCATGCAACCCCCAAATCCTACACATCATCGCTCCATAAGGAGAACATAAGGAATCGACAGAATACTCACCCAAGGACTCATGCTTGTGTTTTGCGGGGTTCTGTCTCCATTCCTGTATAGGTGCTAATTCAGTTTCATTTTCATCTCTGAACTTCTCCAGAAATGCTTTGTTATACTTCTTCTCTGGTTCGGGAAAATGGTACATTTGTCTCAAATCATTGGGTTGAAACAAACCGAAGACTCTCCCGTCAACTGTGCAAAATGTTCTGTTTGTAATTGTGATTTCCTCAACTGCCACCTTACTACATCTGTGTATGGAAGAATTTTCTCTCTAGCTGCTATCTGGTGTAAGTAAGAATCGGCTAAATCCTTTAGGGTAGCCTTGGACTTTCGGTTCGAACCTGCTGTAGCTTGTACTGATACTTCTTGAGACTCTTCAGCTTCAACCAGATTATAGATGCTCTACCAACTAGTATTACCGAGTCGAAGACATGTAGTGTCTGAGATCAATTCTTTTTTACTTGGTCCCGGATCGGCGGTACATTGTCCTGTTACTGCAGAAGCTGAAGCTATTCAAAAAAATTTAGATTTTTTCCCCGTTTGGCCTAAATTTTCTTCTTCGGAGGAGCTCTGTGCAGGAGATAAAATGAACGTAATGCAGAGAATAGGTGGTGAAAACCAAGTATGAAAGAGTTATATCAATCAATGAATAATGGAGGATTAAAATAATACTGCCGCGGATATAATCTCTGAAGAGATTTTAGCATAACTGCTCCATTAATTGGTCATTTAAACCTGTCAATCATTTAAATGCTCATCATATCATTTATTCGCCGAATAATTCATTTAAGCGTGGCTTTGATTTTTTGGCAGTTGATCGCAAGTGAATCACTATCGGGAATAGAAAGGCTTTTAATAATAATTTAACATAATATACTCAAGCCTTTACAATCCTTTTTGTAATTCGCGCTTAGCTTTATCGCAATCGGCAATCGGAGGAATGCTTGAGTAGTTTCATTTGTGTCATTGTGAAACCCCCGATCACCGATAGCGATAAAGCTAATTCACATCGGGAGTTTTTAGAAGAGTTCCTTTTGTTGCATGCATGTTATATTCCTCAATCGCTGATAGTGATACGCATCGGAGCAAAGAGAAGGGGCCTTTTGTTACAATCGCTTACCTTCCCGATATCTAATAGTTATTCGTGCTTGTCGCATCGGGGCAAATAAATGGGTCCTTTTGTTATGCATCCTTTGTTATTGCGATATGTAATCTTGTGATCGCTTTATCGCAATAATAAAAGAATTATTCATTTATTTGCATAAGACCGATTTATGTTCACTCAAAAGGTTTATAATATATTGTTTCTTTTCGGACCTTTTGAGGAATGATAAGTTAATACCAATTTTATTTATAAATCTAAAAGGGACCCATTTCATATTATAGTTTTGAAGGTAAAATTTTATGAAATGGGGGGTTGTTGTACAACACAACAATTGGCGATTCGCTGGGAGAAACAGTTATCTCTGAGAAATATTGAAATACTTAAACTGTCTTTATACAGAAATCTTATCAAAGAGGAAAATTCTAATATAATTAGGTATACATACATTCTGAATCTAATAAAATCTATTTTTGCTAATTTCTTCTCTTGTTAAAATTAAATACATTCTAAGTTTTAAATTGGCCTCTATTGGTTGATAATGATAAACAAAGAACCTTTCCAACTTAGCCTTTTTAATGACTCCTTTGTCATAGGTAGAGCCTCTGCTGCCAGCAAACGTTCATAGTTTTGATAGGGATACCTTTTAACCATTTGACTGTTCATTATCCCATCCATTTCAGAGTATGATTAAAAGAATGAATCCAAAAATATGCTTTCATATTTTGTATTTCCTTTTCTTTTCTATTATTTTGTAAGATAAAAAGCCATTTTCCTGGTTTGGTGGCCAGCTGTTTGACAATGCCATTCACTGATTGTAAACCTAACCGAACAAGCTGGCTCGTGATGAGACCCCTTGTCTTATGATTATAAGCCATTACCCCATTTTTGTATGCAGTGTTGGTAATGTCGGTTAAACTATTTCCCAATGATCATGGTAAGCAGGCTTGTAATAAGACCCCTTATCTTTTATATCAAATATTTTAGAATTACACTCTGAGTAATCATAAACTTTGATGAATGGGATGGACAATTTTCTCCTTAAAAGAGTATCGATGACAGGGTAAGAGTTGAAGATGCTAAGATTGAATTAGTTTCTGTTTTAATATTGATAACCTATTTGTGACCATTTTGAAAACATTAAAATGATTTATAATACTTCTAAATCTTGAGAATATTTCACAATAAATGAAATGAGGTTTGAGAATGTCAATATACCTAATTTCCTAGAAATTGTCCTTTTGTTTAAGGCTTCTATTTTAAAAGTAAATATCAAAACTACTTCTTTTGAGCAACTTTTTCAGTGTAGCAAAGGCCAATGGGAGATATCTTACAACTTTATTTCCTAATAGTCCTAAAAACTACAAATTCTGTTGAAATTTGAATATTTACAAAAGGAGAAGGGGTTACCTCCTCAATTGAAGAATTTCTTTAAGATTAGGCCATTAACAGGAAGAGAATCCCTCTTTCCTAATAGATCTTGTAATATGAACATAGAATGGCCTATCTTCTCGTTGATCTGAAATGGTCCAAGCCACATCTTCTGGAACTTAGTGTGTTTTCCTTTATCCTCATGGGCTTTGTCCCATTTCAGAACTAGATCACCAACTTGTAATTGTTTTGAACTGGATGAATTTGAATCAAAAGATGACTTGATAATTTACTAATGTTTTGCATGAGTAATTTTGGCCTTTTCTCTTTCTTCTTCTAATTTTAAGATTTGATCATGTCTGAGTTGAATAGAAGAAGGGGGGCTTTCTTCAATAAACTGAACTAGGGCTAGAGAAGGAAGTAATAGATTGGTTGGTAGAACTGATTCTTTCCCATCTACAAGATTGAATGGATAAGTACCGATGGAAGCCTTCTACATTATTCTATCAGCCCATAGTGCAAATATCAAAGATCTATGCCAGTTTTTATGATTCTACTCAATAGTTCGCTTAATAATTTTGACTAGATTTGTATTGGTAGATTCTGCTAAACCATTACCCTGGGATAGTAATTTTCAGAATATTTCAATTTAAATCCTCTTTTAATAGCGAATTCAAACATAGAATTTCCAAAGAAATAAGATGCATTATCGAAAACAAGAGCATTTGGGACACCAAACCTGGTAATGATGAATTGATCTATAAACTCTATAATTACTTCAGAGTTTGTTGTCATTAAAGGAATTGCTTCAACCCACTTAGTAAAGTAATCAGTAGCAGTAAGGATATACTTATATTTTTTGGAGGACTGTGGAGTTATTTCTCCAATGATATCCAATCCCCATTGCTCGAAAGGTTGATCAATGCTGACTGGTTGCAAAGGGAAAGCTGGTTTTCTTTGTCTTCCACTGGAAATTTGACAACTTCGGCATTTCCTTACATATTCTTGAGTATCTCTAAACAGAGTGGGCCAATAATATCCAGCATGAATGATTTTGTGGGCTATTGTATCAGCTCCAAAATGTCCTCCTGCTGGTCCGTCATGTAGGTCCTGCAAAACCTTTTGTGCTTCAGGTGTTTCTAGGCATCTTAATAAAATTGAATCATAATTTTGCCTAAAAAGTACATCATCAATGATTATGAAGTTTTTTGCCTTTAATCTAATGGCACGTTTGTTTTTATAAGAATATTAGGAGGTGCATATCCATTTTTCAAATAGAAAATCAAGTCTGCATATTTTGATTCAGGATCAGTGATACTTATCTGATTGATTTCTTCAGTGTATTCTGTATCACCTGATTCTTGAATGTTGGATGCTGCTACTAATAACCTAAAAAAACCTTGGCCCCTAACAATCTTTGCTGGCTTGAATTCCAAGAGATATTCTTGTAGTGTTGTGACCCAATTCGCCCTTCTTTCTCCTAATTCCCTTTGGATCAGTAATTGTCTTACTGTTGAAAAAGGAACTATAACTTTTGTATGGGATTTTAAAAGGAAGGGTCTGTAATGTTTGACAGCTTTGTACACAACAAAGGCTTGTTTTTCAACTTCTGAATAATTTAGTTCAGCACCTTGAAGATTTTAACTATAAAATGAAATTGGTGCTTCCAAGTTGTGATCATTGATCTGAGTGAGTACTGTTGTATAAGATGAAGTGGACGCGATAATATACAGTATGAAATGATTAGAAAAATTAGGAGTGTTTAAAGCGGGGGCATTGATTATTGATTGTTTGATTGAATTAAATGCTTCCTTTTCTGTAGATCCCCATCTAAACACCGAATTTTTCTTAATCATGGTTTGCAATGGTAAAATAATCTGGGAACAAATCGGGAACAAATCTCTTAACAAAGTTAATTTGACATAAAAATGACTGCATGGATTTTTTGTTATGAGGGAATGGAATTTCAGAAATCTATTTAACTCTATCTGGATCAATATAAATACCATCTTTGGAAATGATGAAGCCCAAGAGATTTCCTTGATTAAGAGCAAAGAAGGATTTTTTGGGATTGATTGAAATACCATACCTTCTCCAGGGTTCAAAGATTTGATTCAAATCATGTAAATGATTGGATCTCTTCTTGGAAAATACAGTAATATCATCTAAATAGACAACTACTATTTTATTGATCAATCCTTTGAAAGCTATATCCACTCTTTGGAATGTAGCTCCTGCATTAATAAGTCCAAAAGGCATTTTTTCGTAAGCATAAGTTCCCCATTTTGTTCTGAAGGTAGTTTTGAGTCTGTCATCAGGATGGACCAAAATTTGGTTATATACTGAAAAACCATTTAAAAAGGACATTAACTCAGAACCTGCTACTGAATGGAGTATCTGCTCCATGGTAGGTAATGGGAAATTATCTTTTTGGCTTGACTTATTCAGATTTCTGAAATCTATGCAAATCTTGATGTCGGCATTTTTCTTTCTAACAGGCACCATATTCGAAACCCAGATTGAGTACCAGACAGGAAAAATAATCTTAGCTTTCAAGAGTTTATTGAGTTCTGATTTTATTTGACTCTCTAAGTTAGGATGAATTTTCCTCAACTTCTATTGGACTGTTTTTTGTTTAGAAAGCATTGGAATGGTATGCTGAATGATTTATGTATCGTATGTTTTTAAATCATCATACTTCCAAGCGAAGACATGTTTATTTTTCCTTAATAGTCTAATGAATGCTATTCTTTCTTCCACAGAAAGTCCTAATCCCAAATTGATGTTTTGAGGATTTTGCTCAGTACCAAGGTTTATCAACTCAAATCTTGAGGTGGAACTTTGGAGGTTTGAATTGGTTACCTGATTAAACCTGTCTTTAATATCATAAAGATCCTCAAGTTTAACCACTGGTTTCAGTATTGAGTTTTCTTCCTGCTTTTCCTTCATCTAGAGGTCATGATCGCTTTCATCAATGATTTGATCATCATAGGACTTGTCGGAAGTTAAGAAATTTAAGATGTCTTCATCGTGATTGAACACTCACCAATTGGTGACATTGTCAGGAATTGATGGTCTAAAAATTAATTCTACTGAAAATCTATCTGGGCTATAATCTTCGGAAGGTAGGAGTTTAGAAGCAACATTGGCTAGCAAGTCAGTTGTTACATTCTGGGATCTGGGGATAGGTGAAATATTGAATGCTAAAAATTGAGATATAAGTTCCTAGACTAAAGACTGATAGTGCTTGAGGTGACTAGAAAGACAATGAATTGTATTTCTAACTTGTTTTATGACAATCTATGAATCACCAAACACTTTCAAATATTGAACTTTAAGGCCAATAGCTTTATATAGTTCTTGAAATAAGCCCTCATACTCAGCTGTATTATTTGTGCATTCGAATTCCAACCTACAAGACAACATAGTTTTTTCTTCCTCAGGGCTAACTAAAATACACCCTTCTCCTGATCCTTCACTGGATTTAGATCTGTCAAAGTATAGTGACCAAAATAAAGTATTATCAACAATTTTATTTACAGTGTTCTCAGCAATATTAACACATCTTGATTTATCGGTTTGTGAAAAAATTTTGATTTGGGATGTGAAATTATTTACTGAGAAAAGAGATGGTTGGGCAGTATAATTGCCAAAGAATGATTCGGAAGAGTAATTCCCCAAAATATTATTACTAAATGCTATTGGTTGATTCTCCTGTTCAAATTCAGTGACAGTATGGGTCATATGTTTCTCTCGATTGATTTTAATTTGATTTGGATTTCCCTTATAGGGTAGCCACATATGGGACCAATCGGTAGGAATATACTCGTGGAGCTTCTCAGACCAATCCCTACTCAAGATTAAACCATAAAACTCAGGTATATCAGCAATTGAGATATCAATTCTCTAAACTACTCGTGGATCAGCTAATAACCTGATAGTTACAGAGTTGATTTCCCCTAAAACCTAGACCTTGGTTCTATCCAACTGTACAATGTGAATTGCAGACCTTTCAGTTCTATGTTCAGTTTGGAACAAACTGAAGCTGGCATTATATTGGAGGATGCCCCTGAGTCAATCAAACAATTGTGTAGATTTCGATTATAGATCTCATAGGTTAAGAGGAAAGGGGGAGTATGGGAATTTGATCTGTCTCCAATTAAAATCGTATCAGTAGCTTCAATCCTACTAGAAGGTGGTTGACCTGAATCATTTGCAGCTTTAGCACTGGCAAGAGGTGAAGAAGGGACTGCATTTAGTTCCTTAAGATGCAATTTTTGCTTATGTTTTAGTTTTCTAAGTTCAAACATGATGATGTTTGCCTTTATCTTCTTCATATCATCAATAATATTGTAATCCATTGAATCCTATACTACCAATGTTTTAGATGTTGAAGGTATATTTGAGGATGATGGTTGGTTTTGAGGTAATGTTGTGGTCGGCTTCTTTGTGGGTACCTTTTCCTTTGTAGTAGTAGTACCTACACTCCTTTTTTTTAACCTGCCTAGACAGGTTCAGGGGCACCTTTACTCCTGGTAGTCACAAGAAAAGCTTCTTGTTCATTTTCTGTATCGGAGTTATGTAATATGAAGTCCCACATTCCATGGAATTCAACAACTTCCTCTTCTTTGAATTCATCGGATGGTGAAATTGTTTCATCTTCTTCTTCCTCTTCAGGATCTGAATATGCATTAGATATAACATTTGGTGGTTTTGACTCAGGTTTCTTAAAATTCCTAAATGGTTTCTTTGTTGAAGTTTCTGCTACTTGTTTTTTGATTTCAACCATTTCATTTGACATTGTTTTGAGGACCTTTTGTAGACCCTCCGTATCGTATGGATCTTTAGGGGTTTTCTTCTTTGAATCATCTTTAAAAGAAACTCTTTTGGATTTCCTATCTTCGAGAGGAGCTTTCTTTTCTAAAGCAATAATGTGTTTTTCCACAGCGAGCGCTTCTTTCATGTTTTCGGCTAAAGTTGATTTTCCATCCATATCTACAAAAATGGCTATATTTGAAGGTAGGGTTGTTATATACCACTCGCTTCTGATTTGCTCACTTGGCTTGGAATTGGTAGGGATTATATTCAAGATTTTATTGAATCGGGAATTAAACTCCTTGATAGGTTCTCTAGATTCAATCCTTAGATTTGAAAGATCATTAATTAGTGTCGCTAAGGATCTATCATCGCCATACTTGGTAAGAAACTACTCCTGAAAGATATTCCAGCTGGTAATGGATCTAGAGGGTAAGGAAAAATACCAAGACCCAGCTGATCCTTGTAAAGTGTAAGGGAAAAGCCTAACGACAACATCTTCTTCTATCACTCCTTTTAGATTAACTGATAACATCAAATTGTTAATATGTTCTTCGGCCAATGTTCCAACATCTGGATTAAATTTTGGTAACCATTTCTCAGGATAATCGGGTAATGGATGTAATTGTGCAGGCATAGTGACCGCACTAGGACTGTTCCATGGATTCTGGGCCATTTTAGAAGTAACAACAATTGCCAATGGAGTTCTAGGTGTTTGGGGAGGAGTTGGTATTGAAGATTGAATAGATTGTGATGTTGAAGTTGGTGATCCCTGCTATACAACAATATGTAATGGGGGAGTGGATGTTTGACTTCACACTGGAGAGGATGAGATGGAGGATGATGAAGAAAAGGTCTCACTACTAGATCCTTCAGTGTTCCTTTTAGCCTTTTTCCTTTTCGGTAAAGGCAACTCAGCGGGTTCAATGCCGTGTTTTCTACTTTGAAGTCTGGTGAGAGGGTGAGGTAGATTGAATTGCGAAGTCTCACTGCCTTGAGATACTTAAAATTTCTGAGGTGATATGGAAAAGCTTTGAAGTTTCTAGATGAGAGACTGAACTTCAGGGGACTCAAGACTTAATCGTTCTGAAGTATGATGGGGTTGAGCAGTGGTAGTTGATTCCTCTTCTTCTCGTTTGGATACTGGTATTTCAGAATGCAAACGGGAGGTCCGAGGTGAGGTGGAGGGAGATTTACTCTGAGAATGGCCTATAGATTTTGATTTACTCGCCATTCATAGTTCAAGCCCTCCTTCTAGCGCCAAAAATGTTAATGCCTTGAAAATCGTTGCATCAACATCGGGGGATAACCACCCAGTCCGGACCTTAATGCATCTCCTTTTCCATTTGGGATGGTGGCTCTGACTAGATATAATGGGACCAGTTTCCCAATGATGAATAAAAAGGGGATGGATGAGTGACTGGTTTTCTAATAAGTGATAATGGATGGATGACTTAATCTAAATAGCGAAAATACAAATAACTATTCTATCTCGGGAAATTTCTATTCTTAAGTGCAACGTTTGATGATCTATGTTCATTAATAAGCATATAGATGACTCTATTCGATAAACATAGACATTCATTCATATAATAATTTCTTTCTTCAAATAGTTGAACAAAGTAATTAATAAAACATTGTTACACTTGTCTTTTATATATTACTGATACATGTATGACTAAAAGAAAAGCATCCTGTAAACATCCAATAGTGGAAAGTATAAAGAATGTTGTTGAAACACATGCATATATTCAATAATAGCAAGAGTAACAAATAACAATTCACATAAAAAGAGTGAATTCAGACATAGATAGTAGTACCATATGAGCTGCAAATCATTCCCAACATGAATCGCAATTCGAATTCCTTCTTTCAACTCAGAGATACTTTTAAATAAAGGCAGTAGTGCACATCCACATAAAAGCTTTGTTGTCAAAAATTGGAATAATTGGCCCAGTCTTTATAAAAAAATATACCTGAAGTATAGTAGTGCAACTTTAGGTTTAATTCATATACAAAAACTCAGGACCCTTTCTAAATGCATGAAAGGGTCTATAAATACTTAATTAAACTAACTAACTACAAAATCAAAATGCTATTTAATTGGTATAACTTGATCTTGAATATCTCCTTCACAGCAATCTGGTAGTTGGCAGCATGATTCATCACTCTGGTTGTTTTCCCTTTGATCTAAGTTGGCATATCGCTAGCATCGGTTTCACTTCTTGAGGGCGGCTGAGACGAGAATTGAGTTGAGCCAAATATGTGGCATCGTGTATATCGGGAATGATACATCTAATTGCATCTGTTAGACACTTGAGGGCGGCTCTCTGGATATATGGTTTTACTAGGAACAACCAATAGGTGTCCCACGTTAAAATTTGAATACCTATAATCAAACTCCCATTCTTTTCTAGCTCTTGATAACATGATTGCTCCAATGTTTTAGCCGATAGCGATTTACCTGGTGTACATTGAGAGATCATATTAGATAAATAGAGAGTATTGTTAATTAATTCAATCAAATTACTTGTGGATAATTTGCATCTAGAAACTACTCTCTCTGCCTTCATCAATTGGGATTGCCATTCCAAGAATAGGATTTCTTTATGTGATTCTAGGATTTTAGGCAAATTTGTCGCCTGTCCCTCACTAGTGTCCTGCCATGTAAGAAAATCTGTTAAGGTCTCATCGGCCTGCTCTACGTCCTGTCTAGAATCGACTGATTTATCGATTATTGATGTTGTTATGTCACACAGGGGTTCAACTTGAGCAATTTTATGACATAATAGTCTTATTTGTGTTATCAGTGCCTTATTAATTTGTAGTGCTTCTGCCCTGAAATGTACAAGTTGCGGAAGACTCTTGAACTTCTCTATTTGAAGTGATAATTGAGCAATTTTCTCATCTTTTGTCTTTACCATTAGTTCATTCATCATCTTCAATTTTGCCAATGCTTCTGATAATTCTTTCTACTTTTGAATCGCGCTCGAATCTACCCTCTGTTTCTCTTCAAGTAGCTACTTGTTCAGTTGATTATTTAACTGTTGCTGCGTTGACAATTGTCGTTCTAATTGTTTTGCTTTTTGATGTGCCTCCGATAGCTGTGTTTGTAACAAAATGATTGCCTGGTCTTTTTCTTTTAGCAAATTACTCACTTCCGATGCCTCATCCATGGTGGCCGCCAAATAGGCTCTGGCATACTAGGACAACTTTTTTAGGTCATCGGAAGGGTCGAACTCCTCCTTCCAAACTACGTTGGTTGTCTCTATTTGTTCGGGGAACAAGGAAGGTTGATCAATCCTTCTCCTTTTCCGTTGTCGCTTTACTACGGCCCTGTGTTTTGGGCTGTAAAAGACATCCATTGGAGGTATATCCTCCACTTGCAAAATGATTTGATCCGAAGGATCTTTTGGAATTATTTCTAAGTCTGTACTAGGGGGTAGGCCACTTGTTCCTTCACTTGGAACCTTTTTTGACGTTGTATCCTGTGTATCTGTCACTTTGGATGTATCAACATCTTTTGAGCTTTCCAGATTGCTTATGATTGAGTCAAATTGTTGCCATTCTTGGAGCAAGCTCGGGTCAATCTGGGTATCGACATTCACATCCTTGTTGCTCTTATCCTGCTCCTTTTTCTATTCCTCCTCATGTATCTTCTCTTGTTCTTTCCTTCGCGCTTCCTCCTGTTCTTTGCTATGTACTTCCTCTTGCTCTTTCCTCTGGAGTTCTTCCTGCTCTTTCCTCTGGAGTTCCTCCTACTCTTTTCTTTGGACTTCTTCAAAAATTTCTGATGTAGCAGGAGGTTTGTTGGTAATTCGTTGTTCAGGCTTGCTTGATTGTGTCATCGGAGCAGTAGCTAGTAAATCTAGAAGCAGAGTTTGCAACCTCTGTTCTCTAAGTTTGTTGAATTCCCCTAACCCATCATCGTGATATCTCATTTTTGCTAGTGTTTCAACCTGAAAATGAGTCCACCGAAGAAAATAGGTCATCAAACTCATCTTCTTTATGTTCAAACTTAGTGAGTTTTGCTTGTTCCAGTACATTATAGACGATTTTCCTTGGATCAAATCGTCTATTAGGAAGAGTGGAAAGATTTAGTATATTTATCTTTTCTGCTTCTTTCTTTGCATGCTTATAGTCATGCAGAGTGTAAACACCACACCTTAGAGGAAAAGGAGGGCAAACTTGCTTCTTTGAATTCCTCGGAGTCTTGGTCGCTCCTGCGGACATAAGTTGATATGTTATCTCTCTAGCCAATAGTTTGTCGGGTATGTACAAGGGGAGAACATGAGGTCTGGCATGGCTGCTGAAAACTCCTATATATGTAAATTTATCTTCTCCGAACCAGTTTCTTAAGGTTGTCAAGTCAATCTCTGCTTGTGAGGAAATCTTAGGAGCAGTTTTGTTAAAAGTTGCATAGTAAATGGGCAACATAAATCCATTGCAAACTTGATATAGGTGGTCTTGATAATGGGCTTTCCACAACTTCTGGTGATATATATGAATCAGCATGGGTTCATGTGGAGTCCATCTCCACCCCAGCACAGGAAATTCGAAGTTAAAACAAAGAGTATCTAAGATGTAGGCACTATAATAAAATGGAGGAATAAACCTATCAATAACGCGGGTTTTGTTTCTGAACTCAAGAATATCAGTTGCTAACTTATCAGATAATATATTTCCCCAATCCATTATTTTGCTATTAACTGCTACTTCCATTAAAGGCACCATCTCTATTGAGAATTTTGAGGAATCATGCA
The DNA here is from genome assembly GCA_000404065.3 of Pinus taeda. Taxonomy (NCBI): domain Eukaryota; kingdom Viridiplantae; phylum Streptophyta; class Pinopsida; order Pinales; family Pinaceae; genus Pinus; species Pinus taeda. The sequence goes on along the minus strand of APFE030760832.1, from coordinate 136,132 downwards.
ACCCCCAAATCCTACACATCATTTCTCCAGCGTAACAATAAGGAGAACATAAAGAATTGATAGAATACTTACCCGAGGACTCATGCTTTTGTTTTGCCAGGTTCTGTCTCCATTCCCATATAAGTGCTGATTCAGTTTCATTTTCATCTCTGAACTTCTCCAGAAATGCTTTATTATACTTCTTCTCTGGTTCGGGAAAATGGTACATTTGTCTCAAATCATTGATTTGAAATCAACCGAAGACTCTCCCATTGACTGTGTAAAATGTTCTATCTGTAATCGGGATTTCATCAACTGCCCACCTTACTACATTTGTGTATGGAAGAATTTTCTCTCTAGCCGCTATCCGGTGTAAGTAAGAATTGGCTAAATCCTTTAGGGTAGCCTCGGACTTCGGGTTCAAACCTGATGTAGCTTGTACTGATACTTCTTGAGGCTCTTCGGCTTCAACCAGATTATAGATGCTCTGCCAACTAGTATTACCGAGACCAAGACATGTATTTTCTGAGATCAATCCTTTTTTACTTGGTCCCAGATTGGCGGTATATTGTCCTGTTATTGCGGAAGCTGAAGCTGTTCAAATTTTTTATATTTCTTCCCCATTTAGCCTAAATTTGCTGCTTCGGAGGAGTTCTGTGTAGGAGATAAAATGAATGTAATGCAGAGAATAGGTGGTGCAAACCAAGTATGAAAGAGTTATATCAATCAATGAGTAATGGAGGATTAAAATAATACTGCCGTGAATACAATCTCTGAAGAGATTTTGGCATAACTGCTCCATTAATTGGCCATTTAAAGCTGTCAATCATTTAAATGCTCATCATATCATTTATTTGTCGAATAATTCATTTAAGCGTGGCTTTGATTTTTTGGCAGTTGATCGTAAGTGAATTACTATCAGGAATAGAAAGGCTAATAATAATAATTTAACATAATATACTCAAGCCTTTACAATCCTTTTTGTAATTCACACTTAGCTTTATCGCAATCGGCGATCGGAGGAATGCTTGAGTAGTTTCATTTGTGTCATTACGAAATCCCCGATCACCGATAGCGATATCGCATCAGAGCAAAGAGAGGGGGACTTTTGTTACAATCGCTTACCTTCCCAATATCTGATAGTTATTCGCACTTGTCGCATCGGGGCAAATAAATGGGTCCTTTTGTTATGCATCCTTTGTTATTGTGATATGTGATCTTACGATCGCTTTATCGCAATAATAAAAGAATTATTCATTTATTTTTATAAGACCGATTTATGTTCCTCAGAACTTTTGAGGAATGATAAGTTAATACCAATTTTATTTATAAATCTAAAAGGAACCCATTTCATATTATAGTTTTGAAGGTAAAATTTTATGAAATGGGGGGTTGTTGTACAACATAACATGTTAATAAAAGCATTTATTCCAGCTATCTATTTCTGTGTTCCATATATACTTGTTTTGGTGATAAAAATAAAAATAGTAAGAAATACTTATTCACCCCCCCTTCTCGGTATTTCCAAGGGGTGATGCTATAATGGAAATTAGGAGAAAAGGGAGGTGAAAGGTCACAAGTTTCATGTGAGGAGGAAAATGAAGAAAAATAATGGAAAATGAAGAAAATAGAGGCCTCATTCATAAAAAGGCTTCTGAGGATTAGTTGGTAACCTTTTGTCAATTTAGTTTTGGAGCTCTCTCATTATTCTCTCTATCTCTCTCTCTCACTCTTAGACACTTAGAGTTTCTTGGAGCGCTTTGGCATTGGAGCAAGAAAGGAAAAAAGGCAAGAGGAAGCAAAGATCAAGCAGGGAAAGGAACGATCAAGTAGATACAACAAGCTTCATTGCAGGTATCGACTTGCATGTGTATTTTCCTTGCTATATTTGGCATGCATGGGATTGAATGTGTTTATTTTCTACCATGGCATGGGTTTTGGCAAGTGTGGCAGTATTTACAGCCTAGCCTTTCCATTTCCTAGTAGATTTGATGAGATGGGTTCTCTCATTCAGTTTATGTGGGATGGTCCGATTTGATTAGAAGTTGAGTGGGGTGGATCTCAGAATTGATAAAAACATGGTCTAAGGGGTCCTTGAACCATACTGAGGATCATGAAGCCACTGGCCTAGTAACCCCTGAACTAGATTTTGGGTTGTGTTAAAGCCAAATTGTGTGCCTTAGTGGGCCTAGGAATCCCTGTTGGTGAATGGCAGGATATATAGTAAAGCCAAGAGGTGGATTTTATCTCCATTGGGCCTAGTGGTCTCAGTATGGGATGCAAGGTAAATCTTGGAGAGTATGTCTTGGTGTAGGGCCTAGTGATTCCCTAGATTGGACAGTGGATGCACTGTAAATCCTAAGAGAGTAAGAGGCACTAAAGTTACTCACAGTGTAGGTGGAGAACTCTGGTGGCATCCATGTCAATTGGTGTTTTTTTATGTGTTCTACGAGTCCCACATTCATTCTTGGAATATGGCACGGGGGTGATTAGTTGAAGAGAGACTTGACTCAGCTAATCTATGATCGAGTGGAACATGGTAGTCCCATCTCCAGTTGGTTCATGGAATCCATTAATGAGAAATTCATTCCCTTGATTTGCATGTGTAAATGTATTGATGTATATGTGAATTTTGATGGCTAATATGTTTATGGTATTTTTTTCCTACTATGTTGGTTATTTGTATATTTTATGAAAGCATCTATGTATAGCTCTCGCCATGTTTTTACTTGTAAATGAATGGATAGTGTATATATGGCCTAATAGATGATAATGTAGAAAATGACATGATGGAATAATGGTTCATAGCAATTATCAGATAAGTAAGAGATCCTTGCACTTAAATATTTTGTTTACACCTGTAGGTTAAATGTTGATGATATGTTTTATGAAATGCCTAGCATGGCTAGTAGGGGTCTGGTTATGGTCTTGTTCAGTTTATTTATTTTGCATCATTGTTTCCCAGTATTTTTACTAATTGTAAGGTATCACTGCATTCTAGGTAGTGGCTTGGGCTTTCGGCCTGAAAACGTCACTTAAATCATAGGGTCGTTGGAATAGAACTAGAAATTTTCGTCTCTAGTCACTGACAGGTAAGCCTGTGAGAGAAAATTTGGGTTGTTGTTCACTCCCTTGCCCATAACATGATAGAAACTATGGCCTAAGAGGTCTAGAACAGCATTGCGACCAAGGGAGAGGTTGTCTGAGTGGTTGGCTTATCTCCTGAAGGTTCTTTTGATGATGTTAGATGATTGTGTGTAATGTTTTGTCGATTCTGCTTCCTTAAGATCACATAGGAGGTCAAACCTAATCATAGTACCCTCTCATCTCATGTTACCCCGATTTGCATGGTTACATGGATGGATGTGGGAGGAGGGTGTTACAAGTTTCTTGCATACTTTCAAGGTTGGTGCCTCAATTAGGTTGTAACTAACTACAAGTGGAAACTTGCATTTCTTGGGTGTATTTTCCTCCAACAAATCATAGCCTACAAATACATGTAATGAATTTAGGATAAAGAAAAATATTGTTTGTGGTTTTCTCTTGTATGGGTTTCCACATAATATCTTGGGTCCCTTTGTGATGTGATGGCATCTTGATGTCTTATTGTTATGATGGTAGCTTGATGATGAATTGTTATAGTTAATGATATGATGTTTATGATTCTCTCATATATGGTTATTTGATTATGAAAATTTGTGAAATGATAAAATTGATCTCACACTGATTCACCCCCCCTGTGTGTGCCCACTCAGTATGACCTTTGGGATAACAATTGGTATTAGAGTAGGTTACCTTAAGAACATTTAACTACTATAAGGTGAGCTCAAGATAAAACGCCACAACCAGAGAAATGGGTAAGCCCCCTATGTTTTATGGATCCAACTACGCATTTTGGAAGGTAAGGATGGAAACATATCTCATCTCCTTGGGAGAAGAAGTTAGGGAAATTATGGAGACTGACTATAAAGTTCCAAATTTCATTCCAATAGATGTAGTAGAAAAGGTAGTCTACACATTAAATTCACAAGATAAACATGTTATCTTAAGATCCTTGGAAGAATTAGAATTCATCAAAGTAATGTAGTGTATTCATCCCATGAGGTATGGAATAACCTCAAAACTTATTATGAAGGGGATACAAAAGTTAAAGAAGTTGAGTTTCAAGCTCTTAGGGGGCAATTCAAAAGTTTGAATATGGAAGGACTTTAAAACATTGCTTTATATTTTATTCAAGTAGACAATATTTCCAACTTCATTGCAAGTCTTAGTGAAGAATTCAAGGACATATTTGTTCCTTGAAAGGTTTTGATATCACTTCCATCAAGATTCAATCCTAATGCATTAGCCCTTGAGGAATTTTCAGAAGTAGATAAGATGTTTGTCGATAAATTGCATGGAACTCTCTAACTCTCTTCACATATGAGTTACAAATTAGGACTCAAGGAAGTAGCTTTAAAGGTATAAAAAGAAGAGAAAAATAAAAAAGATAAAGAAGACTCAAACTTTGATGAATAAGAAGCCAATTTTTTCCAAAATCTGAAGAGATGAAACAACAAGTTTGAAGGTAATCTTCCTTTCAAATGATTTGAATGTGGAAGGATAGGCTATTATGCATCTAAATGGCCTTATGCCAAGATGAATGATAGTGATGATGATTCAAGGTTCAAGCTCAAGAATCAAAAGAAGAAGCAAGCTAATAAGAAAAATATTGTTTAATGAAAGGAACAAAGCGACACTGAAAGAAATGAGAGTGTAGCCGATGAAGAAAGGGGTGAAATATTATTCATTACTAAGGCAGAAGAACCTGAAGTAGAGGTAGACTATGAGGGAGAACTTAGAAGTGAACTAAAATAAATAAATATCCTCATAAATGAGGAAGGTTAGTTGATGTAATAGCTTCAAGACAAACACCTAACTAAAGACACCATTCTTTCTCTAAAAGTCAAACTAGAAGAAGCAAAAAGGATAAAAGAATTCCTTTCCAAGAAGATAAATGAGAAGGAACAAGTATGTGAAAGAATGGAAGAGGAATTCATCCTCTAGAGAGAAGAATTGGAGTAGCTCAATTTGAAGTTCCACAAATGGATTGAATCCTTAGATCATATTATAAGCATGCAAATGTATCTTCTCATTAAGATAGGTCTTTGTTATAAAGGAAATTGCAAGGCACCCAAGAACAATGCCCCCCCAAGCTCATCAAATGAAGATCACTCAAAGAGGCTTGATCAAACATTCATAGCATCCGAAGGTAACTCTCTTGAAGATCCAAAGCATGTGATGAACCAGGCAATGCATGTACATTTTGATGTCTCCAAAGACAATTTTAGGAAGGGGAATAATACAAGGAATCAGAATGAAGAGAAAGGATCCACAAGTAGAAATAATGAAGGTATTGAAAATGAACACATGAGTATGGTTCTTCACAAGCAACAATCAAGTAGGTATATATCAACAGGGGAACATGACTCCTCCAAGAAGTAACTTTAGAAGGTTGAGATCTCCTTATATATCCATGTATCAAAATAATTTTTTTGGTTATTATTTCTCATGCACAATGTTTGTGTACAAAAAACAAGATTGCAGAACCTATGATGTGGTCAAGAATAGGAGGTATGATTAGGTACCTAGATGGAGGCATGTGGAAAAAATCAAGAGAATGCAACAACTATATCTACACATATTAAAACTAAATGTAAAATTTCATATATGTCACAACAAAAGTCATATAACACAACATTGAGGACTCAATTCAAGATGTTACAATAGAGAGGGACTTCCTATCAATGCAAGAAGATGGAGAAGAGGTCAAGGGAGACCTCGATTAGGTCTGAATCCTAAAATATAATGCCTTGATGAGAGCTTCTTCAAGACCATTATTTGTTGAATCAAAACTTGATTAAGAAGTTCCATGTATGAGGAGAATATATGGACTATGATATTTACATTCATTAGTATGACTTGATGACGATATCTCATTTGTAAAGAAAGGATATGTGAAGTTTGTACTAGTCATGCAATAGAGATAATGAGACATCATCACATCTAAAGGTCCCTAGAATAATTTAGGGGCAACTGGGATATGTAGAGATAACACGTACTTATGGATGAAGAAGCATAGTCTTAGAGGAATACTTTGAAGATTAGTCATGAGCAATAGGAGACTTAGATCAGGACCATAAGAAACCGCATGATTTCAGTGAGAAATTTTAAAATTATAGGAAGAAAGAAGTAGTGGAAGCATGGTCTCTCAGGGGGATACTTTATCATGATGACATCATAACAACAAGAATACAATATGGTTAGTCAGGTCCATAGGGTCTGTTGGCATTCTGGCACAAGTTTGGAGCAATGGCACAAGTGTTGTCCTTGATGGAAACTATATTTGGTAACAGATCTCAATTCAAGCACTCAGAGAGAAGAAAATGACATATACGCAGGTTCATCTAAACAAAAGAGCGTATACACGTGGGTTATACGTTGAAAAAGCACGTATATGTTGGGGATCATACTTTTGGTCCATGGTAGTTAGTCCTTGGGATTTGAACCTATGTTTTGGACCATGGCGTCTCGTCAGATGTGTTGATCCCTAGTTTTGGGTTCATGGTATTAAAATGTTATGGTTTTGGACCATGGTATTGAGGAAGGCCTAAGACCATAAAAGAGGAAGGAGATCATGTGGCAAATGATCATCTGCATTATTATTGAATATCTGATAAAGTGTTAGAGCTGGTATATTGGTAATTGGGTGGTGATGCAGATCTGGATCTGAATAAAGGAGGAACCTTAGCGCAAAAGGAAGGATAAGTTCTATTCATGGGTCATAATATTTAAGCTTGAATGATAGTATCTTTAAATGACTTTGATCTGCTAGATGTGGTGCTTGCTTGATCTATAAGTCTGATAATCTGGGTTAATTAGTGATTGAATATCTGGAAGAGTGAGTTATCCTTTATAGATCTGTACGTAGGTTCAGTGAAGCGAAGATGCGTATACACGCAGGTTCAGTGAATTCATAACGCGTATACGTAGGTTGTCCCATATGTAGATGCGTATGCACACAGGTTTCATGCTGTTGAAATAGCGTATATGATTTAAGTTGTGATCTACCTACCTCTGTTTATAGCTGTTGTGTTCTGGGTTGTGTTTCTGTTGTGTAGTTTCTGGTACTGTGTTTTGGGTACAGCTGTCAGATAAGTATCTACTTGATCTAGTTGATGGAAAGGAGATTGGTTGACAGAGAAGTTCTTGATGATTGATTGATGCTCATGGATCCAGTCTGAAAATTTATGAAACGTGGTCCCTGGTAGAAAGAGAAGGTTGTAGCCTTCTGTAGGCCAGCACCTACATACTAGCATCTCGGCTAGTGCAAGAGCTAAGGGGGTTGTAGCTCTCTTCCAGGAGAAACTGGAGAACGAAAGAGAGTAGTAGCTCTCTATAGGTTGCAGCCTGTGTACTGGTAAAGGTCTGCACCAGTACATTGTAAAAAGAAGTTTCTAATTAAAGAAAAGATAGAGATGAATTGCAGCAGGTGGTTTTCACCCACATTGGGTTTCCACCTTATATCTTGTGTTCTTGTGTGTGTTTGTCTTTCTGCTTTGTTTCATTGTCTCTGGTTACTAGTTATCTGATTCTGTATCACTGATTAACAATCATCATCAGAAAGATTAAGTAAATTAAAAGTCTGCTCTGTATACGCGGGTTTTCTTCTGCATAGTTGTGTATATATGCGATTTTAATTAACTAAAGTAGTGTATACAATTTGTTTTTGAAAAAGGAATAATTGACTTGATAATACTGATTCACCCCCCCTCTCAGTATTATTTCCAACAATTGGTATCAGAGCGGGTCCTTCTGAAGAAGCTTGATCGCTTGAAGGAAGATCTTTCATCATGAGCAACTACGAGAGGGAAGCATCAATCAGACCACCGGTTTTTGATGGAACAAACTTCGTATACTAGAAGGTTAGAGTTACTGCCTATCTTCAATCTCTGGGTACTGAAGTCTAGGATATCATAGATACAGGGTATACTTTTTCCATCATCGACTCCCACGGATCCGACTAAGAAGAAGAAATATGAAACGAATGCAAAGGTGGTCAATACTCTATTGGGATGTCTATCACAGTCTGAATTTGTCAAAGTCATGCAGTATAAATCCGCTAAAGAAATATGGGACAAGATTGTTCTGAGCGATGAAGGAGATGATCAGGTAAAACGAGCAAAACTTCAAACCCTCAGAATTCAGTATGAAAATCTCAGAATGTACAATGATGAAAGTGTGGCTAACTATTTTCTTCGGGTAGATGAGATTGTTAATTGTATGAAAAATTTGGGTGAAGAAGTAAAATAGGATGTTGTAGTTGGAAAAGTTCTAAGATCTTTGTCCCCTAGGTTTGAATCTAAAGTTTCTGCAATAGAAGAAAAGGAGAATCTTCAAAACCTTAAAATTTCATAGCTGCATGGGATTCTAACTGCTTATGAGATGAGGAAAGGATGACCATCAGATAGGAGAGAAGCTGCCCTCAAAGCATCTGGAAAAGGAGACTACTATGAGTCTGGACACATAGCAGAAGAAGAAGAAGAATCAAATTTTGTCAAAAATCTTCAATGGGGCACTGGACGATTCCGAGGTAAGTTACCATTCAAATTCTTTGCTTGTGGAAGAGTAGGACACTATGCTGCAAAATGTCCTCACAAGGATAAGATTTACAAGGGGAAGGAACCTGTTAGAAGGTACAAGAAACAAAATGCAAATAAGAAAAGTTGTTACACTCATGAAGATAGTGATGGACTATCAAATAGCGATGAAGATGAATGAGGTGATCACTATAAACTTTTAATGGCTTTTGAAGATGAGGATTACATGGATGCTATAGATATGGATGGCTTTTATGAAGAAATTTCTAGACTCAAAAGATGTTTAGAAGAAAGGAATAAGATCATTGATACTCTGCAAATTCAACTTGATGAAAAAGAGAAACCTCTTGAGAGATTGGAATGTGAAATTGTTGGCCTTAGAAAAGAAATTGAGAAAACAAAGGCCCTTAATCTTAAATTTGTTAAAGGATCTGAAACTCTGGATGATATTATCAGTGTGAAATTTTCCCCTCTAATCAAGACAGGTCTGGGGTATAATGGAGAAGCATCTCAAGCTTCCACCTCTAAAAGTTATCTTGATGCAGCAAGAACGAGTGAGCAAATGCCTAATAGAAATTATCAGGTAAATCAGGGATAGTCTTCCTTAAGGATGAACAAAGACTATCAAGAAAATCGGGGGCATGCTACCTTAAGGACAAACAGAAGCTACAACCAGCCACAGGTAAAATCTTCGCAATTTTCTTCAAGAATGGATGGTAGTAGAAATTACAATCGGTTGGATGATAGTCGAAGAAATTTATTCAATGGCAAATGTTTTTCTTGCCATAACTTTGGTCACAAAGCAGCTCATTGTGTTGCTTATATGACAATCATGGCTAGAGAAGCTCAAAAACAAATAAGTATGCTTGCAATCACAAAGAGGACATATAACAACTTCTCCTCCCTTGAAAGTGAAATTGAATGTTCTATTTGTAATAATTTTGTTCACGAAGATTCTGAATGCAAGAGAAAGTTTTGGAAGACAACTCAGAAGGAACAAACCTCAAGTGCCAAAACATGGAGAATGAAGGAACCACGATCAGAAAGATGTGGGATAGCTTTATATGCGGAAGGACAGGAAAATCAATGGTACATCGACAGTGGATGTTTGAAGCATATGACAGGTGATAAGGAAAAACTTGAATCATATACTGATTTAGAAAAGGGAAAGAAAGTTTCTTTTGGAAATGATACTCCGGTAGCCATAAAAGGAAAAGGCATTGCTCAGTTGAAAGAGGATGTCAAAACTGGAAATGTTTTATATGTTGATCGCTTGAAGCATAATCTATTGAGTGTCAGTCAGATGTGCGATAATGGAACCGAGGTGATATTTCGATCAGATGGGTGTAGTGTTCGTGATCTTGATACTGGAGAAATAGTTATCAAAGGCAAAAGAACTCCAAATAATCTATACATATTTGAAGAAGGAGAACAACAATGTTATTTGAGAAAGAATGATGAACACTAATTATGGCACCGGAGGTTGGGGCATGTAAGCTTTTCACAAATAAGGAAAGCATGCAAGTATTAGGCAGTTCGTGGCCTTCCAGACATCAAAATTCCAGACAACACCATATGCAAATCATGTCAATTTGGGAAGCAAACCAGAACTAACTTCCCTGAGAAGGAAGGATCAGCCAGCAGACCTCTTGAGCTAGTTCATACAGATGTATGTGGTCCATTCAGGACAAGGTCACCTCGAGGAGAAGAATACCTTATACTATTCATTGATGATTTCTCCAGGATGGTTTGGTTAGGACTTATGAAGCACAAAGACGAAGCATTCGAAAAATTCAAATCCTTCAAAGCCTTGGTTGAAAATGAGTCAGGTCACAAAATTAAGTGCCTCAGATCTGACAGAGGTGGGGAGTTTACCTCAAATGAATTTTTCGATTTCTGTGAAGA